>VXBZ01004941.1:126081-177072 GCA_013399135.1 Heliornis fulica | reverse complement strand
AGGGGATAGGGGGTTTGGGGAGTGTTGGGGGGTTCCCTGCCCCCGATATGTGGGCCAGGGCATTGGGGGGGGCTGTATCAGAACTCATGTCCGTCCATGTGTGCAGTCTGGGAGCTCTCTGCCTCTGTCCCTCCCCTTGCACAATGACAAGACCCCAGTGACACTGGAATAAAAGGTTTCTTGGATCACAGCAGGATTCAAAGCTGGCATTTCACAGGCAGCATCCCGCGGTCTTTCATCAATCAGCTGGTGCAGTGGCACATTTTGGATTATGTTATTTACCTGTTCCAGGGACAGGCACACTCAGGACTCGTCTGTTCCCACCACCTGCTCTGGCTGCTGGGTGTTTCAGCATCACATAACGTGATGAGAGTCACCAGACTGCAAACCCCCTGCTTCTCTCTCTGTCTTTACCCTCTTAACTTTAATATTTGGGGAACTGTGGAATTTATTTCCTCCTTGGACATGTTCAGGGAGTGAAGGGGATCTCACCACCAGACTGAGAGGCTGGGAAAACAGGAGTGGGAAAACACTGGAGATCTGTTTTTACTGCTGGAATGAAGTGCACTTTGTTGCCTCCTGGGTTTTGTCTTTGCAGGTGACGTCCTGCTGCTGTACCCTCGAGGCACAAGCCCAAACGTACTGTGCTGGGGGAGCTCGCTGCTGGGTGCATCGCCTGGCAGTGGGACAACCTGCCATGCCCTGAGATGTCCCTGCCTCATGTGCCACTCCAGTGGCTGCTCCTGACTCCACGTGGGGAAGATGCCCAGACATTGGCAGAAACCCTGCCAGAAAATCTCCCCCGTGATCCACGCCGCCTCCCGCGGGAGGAGGAGGAAGGTTCCAGGCTGGCAGTGGGAAGCACTAGGAGCTCAGTTTGCTGCTCTCCAGGCTGCTCTGGTACCTGCACGATGCCTGCAGGTGCCCCTGGGTGTGTGCAGCGGGGAGCAATTGCCAGCAGCGTTCTGTATCCCTGTGCTGATCCCGCTGCCCACAGGGAGTCTGCCCAGGCCCTCCACGCAAACCTCCCCCAGGCTGGGATACCTCACGCTGCTGGCAGCAGCCATGGCTTGCTGGGAGCTCTTCTGATGGGCTGGGGGAAGAGAGAAGAGTGTGTATCCATTAAAAGAGAGGAGCACGTGGCCATTAGGAGAGAGAGGAGCGTGTATCCATTAAGAGAGGAGTAAATGATTTCTCGTTGCTATTAGCCGCAGCGCTGTTACATTATACATGACTCCTCGCAGATGAAAGCAGCAGTAAAAGGCAGCTTCTCCCTCTTGTTCAGGACTGGGCTTCTGTCAGAGACAACACTGGATCATCTCTGCTGTTCCCAGTAAACCTCAGGCTTTCACCCTTCCCTGTCAGTGCTGGATGGGAGATCCCGCTGCAGTACGGGAGACTGGGTGCAAGGGGGCTGTGGCTGGTGCTCCCTGGTGCTGTGCCTTAGCAGGAGGTGTACAGGGAAACACTAACACCAGGGGATGAGACCTGGTGGGTACACCCACAGGGCTGCACAGATCTTGGATCCTTAGTTCAGCTCATGTTAATTTCTCTCTGTCCATCCTGCTCTCAGCCAGAGAAGCCCGTGACTTGTTTGGTTATTTTTTATGTTCTTGCTTCTTAAATTTCCTGAGGCACGTGGAAAAGAAAATAAATTAGTCTTTTACATCAGATGAAATACTCTGGGTTTGTGGCAGCCAAGCCAAAGGATGGTGCAAAGCACATGATTTGAAATAAGTTTAACTTCTAAGCCTCATAATATGACATGTTTATTTGTTTTTTATTTGTTTTAAATAAGCAGAGTCTGAGCTCAGAGGCTAATGTGCTATAGGGTAGCTATAGGGTAATTGTCCAATATAATAGCTAATGTGCTATAGGGTAATTGTCCAGCTTTTGTTCTATTCCAGCAGGATTTTAAGCAATGATTCACACACACACCAAGTTTGCTGGGATCTGACACACTTCCAGGCTCAAACTCACCACCATTCAGGTGGAATACGATAAAAAGAGAGAGAACTGACTGACTTGCTCTCTGGAAGTGATTTGACAGCTATTTAGAAAAATACTTAACATTCACCAATTTCCCCAGTTCCTCCTGTCCCTAGGAGCAGACTGAGGACAGGTCCATCCATCTCCATCCAGCCCGGCAGCCCGGTGTGGCGGCGGCACGATGCCCCCGTGCTCTGATTCATGGGATCAATATTCCCAAGGCTCTACCTAAAAGGATGGAAAATGCAGTGTGACCCAGGAGATGAGTGATGATCTTTGTGTCTGGCACAACCACGGGGCTACAGTGTGTGTAAAGCAAGTAGAGCCTCCTGAGCACATCCAAGTGATAGAGACCCTTTTGTGTTTCTTAAATTGTGTCTTTCAAGTTGACCTGATTCTCGGTGGTGAACACGGTCTGGCCAGAGATGAACAAATTCAGGAGTAAGTTTCAGCAATGGTTTGTTGATGTCTTATTGCCTCCTTCAGACAAAAGTTTAGATAAATGGGTTTGTTAATTTACCCTGAAGCTTCTGTCACCATTTTGACTTGTGTTCCATGAAATAACGGTCAGTTGATTAACTAGGTTGTATTAGTAAAAAAATAATTTGGGGGAGCATAGGTTGTGGTTGGTGGAGTAATATTTATTGTACTACTACTTATTACACATTAGGGAGAAACAAATGCTGGCTCTTACTGTGACTGATTTCTGTTTTATCCACTAAATTCATTGTTGGAACAAACTGGTGCTCGATTCTCTTAAGTCATGGGGGGTTGGCACCTGAGACACTACTGTGTGTATTCTTTGTGGCTGCAGTTTGAACAAATGTTTTGAAATTAAGACAGAGAAAATTACTTTTCTTGCCTACATTAACAAGTAGGTGTTGAGTATTTTAATTGACCAAGCTACAATTGATAAACATATGGAGATTAAGCTGCAAGATAGAGGAACATTTATGTTTTCATAAGGAATTGTCCCAAAGATTAATAGAAACAAGGGGGTGGGGCAAGGTGGATGAAATGATGCTAAATCTACTTATTAATTACTACTATACTGGGCATTTAATATATATGGTACCCTCTGTGACCTCAAAGAACTTAAAGCTCTACTACAGAAACACGTAACCTTTGTGACGAACACGTGTGGCTTTAAAGGACATCAGCACCATGACACGAAGGAGTTACAGCTCTGAGTCATGTACAAAACCAGCCCACAAAGGCTTTTACCACGGTGTAGGCCTGTGTGTGTGCTCCTGGCATCGGATTGCCACACTGCAGGGTTGGAGCAGCACCACAATCTTCTGACCAGGCAATGAGCACGATGGTGTAATTGAAATGAAACGTCTGTTCTAGCATGGAGCTCTGTGGGAACGCCCAGAAGACCCAGAAAGTTTGTACAGACTCACAGATGCTCTTGTTTCTCTTAAGATTCAGTATTTGCAGACTCATTGGGAAGTTTTTCCTGGCTTGTAGGAGACTTGGAGGAGTGGCTGCTGCTGCTGTGAAGTGCTGTGCTGTCACACCCTGAGCCCAAAGGGATGGTGACCCGTGGTGGTGTCCCCCGCTGCCCAATGCCCACAACACCACTTCCCAAACAGCTTTTTGGGTAGCCTGACCAGAGAAAACTACACAGCAGCCCAACATTAAGCAATTTTCTAGTGGCTTGTGAAATCATTGTATGTTCATGAGCCTTCCCCAGCCTTTGAGACCTGTCCAGGCTGCGCTTCTGCACCTCACTGCCCTGCTCGAAAGTCTGCGGGGACGCGGATGGCCGGCAGCACGCTGCAACCAGGAGACACTCTGTGACCACCTGGGCAGCCAGGTCAGGTGAGGTCACTCTGTAAACTGTAGGATAACACACTGCTCCGTGGGGAGATGGCATTTGCCACATGCCTGGTGTTAATTTGTTGTGCTAATTTATTTTATTTATTTTTTTTTTTTACTGGAAAGAACAAGAGCTGGGCCCAGACCAGCGCTCTGGGTTGAAACATGTCATGGTCTGTGAGGAAACCTCATCTCCTCGTGTCCAAGCAGGAGGATGGATGCAGCACTAGACATCAGTTGCTGCCATCTCTGCCCATCCTGGTGGCTCTGTGCCCCAGGATCCCTCAGCATCATTTCTGGTGAGCATCTTCTGGTGGAGGTATGTCCTGGGGGTTTGTAACACCCCAGTGTTGTGGAAGTCGAAATGATGCTCCTGAGAGGTTCTCTTAGCACTCCTAGTACTGAAATTTGTGTCTTTGTGAGAGGTTTTACAGGTCTAACAAAGACAGTGATAGGATTTTGCACTGTAATACAAAGTCCTGGTAATTTTAAAGACTTCTATAGTTATGCAGGCTACAGAAAAAGGAGATTTTTCCTACTTTACACACTTGACATACATGCAAACCTTTGGATTAGGTTCTGATTGTTGTGCAGAGCTTGTCCACGGGATGGACTCAGTGACTTTAGACTCAGAGGCCACCTGAGCCCCCCTCCAACAGCTCCAAACCCTTTCTTCCTGCATGCTGGCTTCCCTGCAGCAGTCTCACAGGGGACACTTGGGTGTGTTGGAGATCCCTCATGTTCCATGTACAGCTCATGTCCTAGGAAAGGAAATTGTTGAGGGCTGCTGGTGTTCCCAGCAGCGAGGGATCTTCTGTGCTGGGTCTGGGTGTGTGGCTGCAGCCATGGTCCTGTGGATAAGCAGTGTGATGAACCCAGCAGCTGTTCAGCAAGCATCAACCCATCATTTGGAATTCTACCCCTGCCAAATCGGGGATAAAAAGATGATTTCCTTTATCTGGTGCCTACATCTGGAGGTTGACTCATGCTCAGCTTCCCTGTGCATCCCCAGGGCTACCACCAACCACAGCCAGCACTGAGAGCGGTACTCGTGTTGGGTGTCCACATACTTCAAACAGATCAAATTAAGGTGCTATTAAGGTGCTATTAAGATGTTAAAGACTGGAATGTCTCTGTAGCCTCCAACCTGCTGGTTTTGTGAATGGCAATTCATCAGGCAATGAAATCAAGAGCGTAGAGATCCCTCTCTCAAGCACAGTCAGCATCACGGGAGGAGTTCAGGGCAGACACCAAAGATTTTCTCTCTCAGTAATAACCACGGAAGCCCCAGCCATGCCTCTTCTCTGGTAGTGTGAACAAAGGTTAATTGCCACATTTTTTTGTGTTTCCCTTCGTAATTAAGAGCTGAGGCTTCAGTGCTTTTAGCTGCAGTTACTGACAACTGAGCTTAATCTTCTAAATCTGCAGGAAAAGGCAGGGCTGGAGGATGGATCCACACAAAGCACACTGGTGCTCTGTGCTTGGAAGCAGGGGTAGGTCTAGGAAAAGCTGGAATCCTCCATTGGGAGGATGTGTCCTTTAGGAAGAGCAGTTTGAGGTTGGTGTTGTCTGGGAGCTGGTAGAAAGTTGTGGGAGTGGGAATATGGGAATTCCCTGGCTGGGCTGCTACAGGAGAAGCCGTGGTGACGTTGCAAGCGGTGTAGAAATTGTGTTGCCATGAAAACATGCCCACGTTGTTGGGCTAATAAAAAACAGTTGTGTTTAAGAAATTAATCCATGTGGAAAGATTTATTGTGGTGTACTATTATGGGAAGGAAAATGAATCCTTAGAGTGGTTTGAAAAAGTTTCTATCTCACCTGATTAGGAGAGAAAGCCTGTGGGTCTTCTTAAATTATTTTTTTCCTGTATTTAAATAAATCTTCTGCAATCCTTGTGTGCCTGCAAGAATTATAAAAGGCTGCTCAGGCCTAAATCAAGTGTTCCAGTGGTGCTGTGTGAATCTTCTGAGGTGGTAAACTTTAGATACCGGTGACAAGTTTTATGGTCCCAGAAAGGTGCGTGGCGCAGTGCACCGTATTTCACAGCAACACAGTGGAATAGATCATATCAGGGTTTATATGCTAATAATTTGTTTTGGTATTCTCATACTGGGAGCTATAACTCATATCTTAGATTACAGGTAATTTGAGTAGCATTTAGAGAGAAAGATCACACCAGGAATACCTCCAGTATCGTGCTCTTCTGTTGTGCAAAGAGGGTGAGTACAAACGAGCCAAGAAATAATAAAATAAATAACTATTGACTCAAAGCTCATCAGCTCCAGCCCAGGGCTCTTCCCTCTGGTGTTTGCTTCTCCCTTGGCCACACCACACTTTCTCTTTGCTGAGGGTTTGGATTTTTTTTCCATTTTCTGCCCTGAATTCCCGTCTAGGCAGAGAAATCTGGGTATGTGGACACTCCTTGTGTCTGGAAGAGCGATTTAGATGCTTCCCACCTTCAATTCACCTCCAGCCCCCACTGCTGCTCATGGACTGTTACAATATTGTACCTGTTCTACTACGTTACACGTGGTGGGAGCCACTGGGATGGGATTCTGCTGCTGCAAACTGGATAATGAAGGCAGAGGTGGGAGCAGGGTGGGGTTGGTGGGGATGCAGGGCAGTGGGGGGCAGCTACGGAGCCAGTTGCAAACTGGTCTGAGGGCGGCCCTTGCTGAAAGCAGGGGGAATCTCAACAGCTTTCTAGCAACTCAAAATTCTCTTTCAAAGCATAAGATGTGCGACCAGCCAGGAGAACTCACCAGAACCTGCAGGGATTTCTAAGTGTTTTGTATAAAAGAAAATAAAGCAACGATAAACTGAAGGGGAAAAAGAAAAAAAAAAGGCAGGGAAAACCACTGAAAATGTCCAAACATGAAGATAAATGACACTAAAAGCACATTTTTATTGTTTCTCCAGTAAAAACACCTTTGGTGCTAAAATGGAAAATCTCATTGTATGGCAAAGAGTTTATCAGCTGCCTGATCTGGAGAACCTCTGAGACCCCATCCCAATATTTACACCCAGAGAAGAGCCAAGAACACTTTCCTTCTCCCCACTGAGCTGCTCCCTCCCTGCTGCAGCACAAACCCATCTGGATTAAGGGTTATTTGTCCTGTGTTTAATAGAATTAATTCTGAGTTTGGAAGCTCTTTTGGCAGCATACTCCAGATTACATCTGGAAGCAGCAGTCACCAACGTGTTCAAGATATGAAATCTTCTGGCTCCTCTGTGACACCATCCTCCTCCTCTGCACCTCGCAGGAGCAAAGTCCTCTGGTGAGTGTGTTAGTGTGCTGGGTTAGATTCCAGGAGTTAAGTTTATAAAAACCCACAAAGCAGAGGAAGAGCTTCCCCATCACCTCCCTCCCACCTCCCTCAGCCTGGTGGTCCTTACAGAATCTGAACTTCAAATGACTTTTTTCCCTTTTATTCCTTTCTCTCTTGAGATAGAGCTTGGAGAGCTTTGCTGTTCAGGTGATGCTGCAATTTCATGGGTTCCTTCATTGCTGCCAGGAACCTGCTGCAGCCCTGAGCACACCAGAGATCAATAAGGAAAATGCTCAGAGGAGCCCCTGTAAATACTGGCACTGCCTCCCTGTGTGGAGGGGGGTTTCTAACCTTTGCCAGCTTATCAGAAGCACCATTCCTCGGTGGCACTAACTGTGGCTGCCACACAAATCAGCTTCTCGCGTCTTCTGCTGCCTCTGACTTGAATTTTTTATCTTTTTCCACTCTTTTCTCCCAGGGTTTCTGCTGTTCCTTGCTCTGCTGTGTCCCACCAAAGGAAGCAGGATGAAGTGCTGCTCCCAGAGTGCTCATTAGCCCACCCTTCCCATGGATGACTTGTTGAAGATGCTTTGTCTTTTCTGGAGGTTTTTTTGCAGGTTTTGGTTTTAATATTCAGTGGTTAAAATCAAAATGGCCTTTGCTCCAAGGGAAATTGAGAGGGAGGGAGAGGAGTAGAGAGTTATTATCAGAGCCCTTTTGCTTTGGAAAGAACATCATCATCTTAGGAGGAGGAACAAAAGGATGCTGGAGGGAGCAGGGCATGTGAGGCAGGAGAAAGGACAGAGGTTGTGGTTGTGGTGTCCAGCCAGTGTCCAGCCTCTTGGGAGTGTAGTTCAGAGGTATTAGATGTGTCTTTATTGCAGCAGTCTGTGATAGGGAGGCAGCTGCCTGCTCTCAACTTCACTGCCCAGAAAACAGGGAAAACATCTAGAGAGGGAGTAAAAGGGTAAAACCTTTCTGTTTCAGAATTTCTGTGAAAAGCTACTTTTCCTTTTTGCCTATGTGTGAATATCATCCCCTGGTGGACTGGGGCAGGGCAGCAGCCTCTCCCAGATGAGTATGTGGTTGATTTAATACTTGTATTCAGGGATGTTTCCAGAAACCTGATTCTATTCACAGTTGTGTGCTCAGAGAAACAGTGTGTAAAATGCAGCAACTCTTCCCAAAGATCCTGTTTCTCTGTTAACTACTGCATTCACGTAGCTCCTCTCAGGAGATGATTTGCAGTGAATTTAGTCTTTCTTGTAGCAAAAGGATGCCATCAAGCAGCTAGCACGGGCTCCCTTGCTGTGTGAGATGTGAAGGGAGCTTCACTTGCTGGCACTGCTGGCTTGGGTCATGGTATTGAGAACACTGAGACTTGACGTGCTCCTTCTTCAGCGGGCCCTGGCTCGTGGGGAAGGAGGATGCAATGGGAGGGGGGAGCAGCAGGGTTAAACATTATGTAGGATAAAGCCAAAAGGAAAACTAACCTCAAAACCACCTAATGTTAAAATCTGGAGATGCCATGATATTTCTGCTGTTTTCTGAGCTCAGGCCTGAGACAGGCTGCTCTGAGCTGGCTCTCAGGCACTGACTGAACGGGCAGCAGACTCAAACCACCAGAGACCTGCAGGACTCGGTGTCCCTGGTTGGTGCACACTCTCCATCTTTCTGGATTCAGCTGTCAGTGATGCTCCTCTGGTCTGTCCAGGGCTCCCACAGAGGAGCTCCCAGCTGGAGACCATGTCTGCTCTCCACAGGACAGGTCCTTTGCTCTAACCCTGCCTTTTGATGTGGCTCTGACGCAGAGCTGGCTGCTGGGCTGAGACCTTACGGAGACGGTGGGGTGATTTATCTGGCCATCTCTAGTCACTGCTCCTTGTGCTGTGGCATTAGATATCCCTCTTCTTTTAAACCCATAACACACTGCTAACTACCTGGCTTGGCAGAGGGGACAGATGTTGTATTACAGTGCAAGTCAGAAGAGGTTTAAATAACACAGTAGACCAGGGCGCAGTAGCGTGGGAATGCACCAGCAGCTAGAGGGAGGGTGCATATTGTACCTGTAAAACTGTGGGAAATGACTTATTTCACACATTCTGAGGGCTATAAAGGGGGTCAGAGAGTGGTAATTGTATGAGGAATTAATCTGCTCCACCCCTTGGTAGGGTGAGTTGCCCAGAAAGGACAGAAAAATCAAAGGGATGGGGCTACCCACAAGCCTTGGTAGTGGGGTGCAGGGGGAAGGTCCCCTCCAGACTCTTCCTGGTGCCAACAGGTTTTGTGGAGACTTTGTCTTGTAGCTACTTGTGCTTTGGGGCAAGTGCTCCAGCCCCACGTTGAAGACAAGCCATCAAACACGGGAAACCGACTGTTACTTGGTTTTCTCGATAATTGAAACTAATAGAAGCAAATAGCTAATATTTTCTGGTGGGATGACCTTGGGAGCAGGAGACCAGCTTGTTGTGTCTTCCTCCAGGGAAGAAAGTTAGAGGAATTACTGCCAAATAATAATAATAACAGCAGCAGCATGGGCTGTAATTCCCCGCTCTCCTACTCCAGCGACACCTGAACACCAGCATGAGGAAAACAAGTCGTTTATCAAGTATAATTTCTTGGAATCGCTGGGTGTGTGGAGCAGAGTGGGGAGGAAATGGGCAGAGCTATTCTACCTCACCCCAACCCTTTAAGAGCTAGCATGTAATCTTCCCATTTTGGCAATTTCTGATGCTCAGGCCCAATCTGGATGTGGGATAATATGACTGGCTGTGCGTCCCCGTTGCTTTTTTAAGGCGCCCGGCGGTGCGAGCTTTGCTGCGCCCACCTACACCTCCCAATGAGGGATGTGACCCCGTCGCTCTCCGGGTTCCCGAGGCTCCTGTGCAACCACAAATCACCCACCCTGGCTCGTGGTTTGACCCAGTTTTTTTTTAAAGAAATTGAGGTTCAATGTGGTACCAAAATAGATGCAAAAAAGCTCAGCGTTTCTGCGGGTTTCTGTTAAATCAACTGGGCTTTGCAGCAGGAGAAAGAACTCAGAGACAATTAAATACTAAAACATTTATTAAAAATAAATTGGTTAAAAGGCTGTCCTCAAGCAAAGCAGGTAGAACTTGGATGTCAAAAGTTGTTTTGCAGCAGCACCATCTCACCAGGAAACTGGTGGGTAGAGAAACCTGAGCACCAGGCAGTGCTGTAACATACAGTTTGTCTGCAGCAGGGTCTTGTTAATTGTGGGGCTTATGCAAAAGCTTATGGAAAATCTTGTTACAGACTCTGTTCTACAGAAAGAGCCAGAGATGAAGAAAATCAGATCAAAGAGGTGGGTCTCATCCCAGCACGTGACAAAGCAGCGAGCAAGTGAGAGGTACCACATGATTTGTGGGTGACAGCGAGGGCATTTCTTGCTGAAAGAGGTAGTTCCAGCCAAAAATGAAGTGAACTCTGAAAAAGGGGAATAAGAGCCAAATGCCAGAAGGTTATACTGGTTTCTCTGGGGAAAAGAGCAATGAAGTAGTGGCCAGAACAAGATGCTGCAGAAGGGCTGCAGCCACAACGATGCCCAGTGTATGACACCCCAGCATAGCCTAAGAGAGGGAGAAGTGGGTGTCCTTGAGCAGCTGTATGCAAAAAACACCTTAACCAACAGGACAAGAATTTGCTATGACATATCTATAGGGTGGGAGTGGTTCTGAGAGCTGCAGCTCTGTAGGCAACCCTTCACCTGCAGGAGAGGTACCAGAGCAGTAGCTGGGAGAGCCAGGTCTGGGGGCAAGAGGTTTGGGTTGAGGGAAGAACAGTCTGCACTGAGCCATAAAGTACAAATAAATCTGTGATTAAAACCACTCAAGCGATGTCAGCCGAGCTCTCCCGGGCTGAGCACAGCGAGGAGGAGTAAGCTTGGCACCAGAGCCGTGCTCCTGCCCTGCTCCTCAAGGCCCCTGCTTGGTTTGACACCCTCCCTGTTAACCCTTCAAGGTGCAGGCAGCACAGCCAGGGCCCTGATCTGCCTCCTGCCCCTCTGCCTGTTTATGTGCATCCCCTCCTGCATGGAAAACGGGAACGTTGGGGTGAGAGGATCTGCTGAGCATCAGGAATGGGAGGAGAAAAGGAGCAACCAAACATGGTAGAAATATTAGCAGGTAAAGAATAAAATAGAATAAAGAAGGCTAAAATAAGAACAAAGAACAAGGGAAAGGAGCCTGGATACTTGTTATTAATCTACAGTTTGGAGGAAATAAAGCAGAGGATGAAGGTGTTTTCGTGGATTTGGTCCTGATGCCAAACTTGTATGAGATGAGCTCCAGGGAGCTGTTCTTCATTAGGGGAAGGATTAACATAAAAGGTAGGATAGTAACAAAAAGCCCTGTGTGAACAAATGACTTATGAAGCAGAGTAATTAGATAAGACATTCACAATGTATTTATTGCAGAGATGTAGTTACTTAATTGCTTGGCAGATAATGTGTGTATGTATATACACGTGCGAGTTATGGATGTTTCTGTGTGTAATTATCTATGAATGTGCTGTATATCTCTAAAATGGCTGACAAGGGTCTGAGATGACTGTCAGGAGTTTAAAATGCCTTTGAACTAAATAGCTTTGCCATTTAACTCAGCATTTCAATAACAAATGGCAGTTATTAGGAACCTTAGAGGGCAGAACAATCTGGCTTTGCAGAGTCTGAAGACAATTCAGGTGTTGGAGGGAAAAGTGGGACTGTTAAACGAGGTTGTTTTGTTTTGTTTTGTTTTTTTCTTTAGATCTTTCTCTCCCTAAGACCAGTCCCTCAGAGAAAGCTGTGGCCACGTGGGCCAAGGCCATCGAGCTCCCCAGGCTTTATGAATGAGTTTGCACCCCTGTGTTGTACTCGCAGCCGCATCCAGTTGGGGAGTGCGTTAGTTTAAATCACCGTGAAGACAAGGTTGGCTTCAAGTCATTTTATCTTTCTTTATAATGCTTTGAAGGAGGAAAACTCTGCTGCTTATGTAACT
Source organism: Heliornis fulica (assembly GCA_013399135.1). Taxonomy (NCBI): domain Eukaryota; kingdom Metazoa; phylum Chordata; class Aves; order Gruiformes; family Heliornithidae; genus Heliornis; species Heliornis fulica. The sequence continues at coordinate 164,996 of VXBZ01004941.1, read as the reverse complement.
CTTGAGAGCTGTTATTTGCAGCAGCCCGAGCCGCGAGCGCGGCGCTGAAGGACGCGGTTTACAAGGGGCAGCTGTTGCAGAGCCGTGAACATGGTGGTTGTTTTACTGGGCAGACTGGGGTCTCCAAAGGAGCAGGGAAATGGGTCACCTGGCTTTCCACGTACATAAATGAGCTGTGTGTCTTGCTAAGATTATTTTCTTGGGGGGAGTATTACCCTGCATGAAAGGGTGGAAGTGTTGCAGCGAGTTTACTACACTTTTGCTCTGTTGGAACTATGTGTTGTTGGGCTTTCCCTGTCTGCTGTGAACTGTCAGTCTCCCAGTTCCTCCTGAGGGCTCTTCATCCTCTACTGGAGGTGGTGTGTTGGGAAGGTGCTGCCTGAGCCCAGGGCTTCTCCTCAGTGGAGCAGAGCGCGCTCTGCAGCAGCAGGGACCCGAGTCCCTCGTGGGCAGGGAGCTCATCTCACCTTTGGAGGGTTAAGCTTGGCTGGTGACAGGTATGAAATGACCTTTATGATGCTCATGCAGGGTTTCCTCAGGGTGTGCTATCCTGCTGTTACTCATCCCAGGGTTTCTGGTCTGGTCCACTCCCTGAGCTAAGCAAATGGAATAAACCCATTTAGCAGTTTCTGGGTGAGTAAATCAGTGTTGGCACAGAGCAACATTCTGCTTGTCACCTCCCTTCTCCTCCTCCCCGAGGAAACGAAGGATTCTCACCTTCACCAAATCCTCTCTATTAAAATCTCAGGCTGGATGATCACATGAATGAGTTCAGGTCCCACAATGATAAAATAAACGTCTGCTGCCATAGAGAAACCAGTTGGTGACCTTTTCCCACCCAGCTTCCCTGGTGATTCACAGGTTTTATTTTTTGCTAAGTACAAAAGCATTTTCCCTGGCAAACCCTCCTTGACTGAAGGTGCAAATGAATTAAATAAGCCCACAAAAACACGGAGGGGAGGGTTAGGTCTTTTCACAGTCATCACTATTTATAACATAAAGCAGCTGAAGTGTGGTGAGCTCTGTGGAGAAAGGCTGGTGTTTCCCCCCACTCGATTCCTGAGTTAATTTCCCCTTGTTAATAATTGTTTGATGTCCTGTATATTCAGCAGGGAACTTCTCCACAGCCCGTTATATCGATGTGATCTCTTTAAATAATAGGTCTACTTCCGAAGGCATTTGGCATTTGACTCTATTAAAAAATTCATCAAGAATTTTTCATTTTGAAACTCTGCAATCAAGTGGCAAAGTCTGAATATTCATAAGAGAGTTAATATCTTTTCTGTATTCATTAATCTCGGTCCGTAACGAACTACAGGTAAAATTGAGTGATAATTTGGAACGAGTAACTTATTTGATTATTTCGCTCATATCCCCTGTTATTAAATATCCATGAACACATTAGTTGACCTGAATTTTTCATTTAATACTCAAAGATATGTTGGTAAATGGTTTGCAGGGACGTCCTGGTGGTCGGGCAGAGCGGTGGCACCGGAGCAGCCCCTGGGAGCAACGCTTGTCCCACACGAGTTCTACCCATGAGCTTCCCTGCTTTTACCCTGAGTCTTCCTCACCCAGGTCATGGCTGATAGGGCAAAGCCCTGGAGAATAGGTCATTCCTTTGTCTTTGCTGTTAGCTTGCATATATTTATAGTTTCTAAGTTCTTTCCTCGCTCTCTCTGTGGTTTAAAGCTCAGCTTCCCAGCTGGTGATGTTTGCTAGACCTCTGATCTCCTTCCTTGTCCTTTTTTGATTCCCTCCATTCAGTCCACAACTTTACTAACACTTTACTAATACTTTACTACCATACACTATGCAAAGCAGGTTGTATTTCTCTGATGAGGACTTACTAGAACTGATTATTTCCCATATCTTGACAGCCACACTTCCATTTCCCATCCCAGGGTTGCCTCCCTCAGAGCAGCCACCCCAGCTCTGCCCAAGCAGTGTCTTGTATTGTCTCTCCTCAATAACATGCCTGCTTTAAAGATTGTTTCTGAAATTTTTCAAGTCCTTTTTGAATTTTAATCCCATCCTCTCCTGTGCTTGCAGCCTTTCTTTGCACAGTGTTATCAGCAAATTTAACAAGCGTATTCCTTCCTCTGTCATCCAAGTCATTAATGAAAAAATTAATAATGCTGAGTACAAGGCAGGTCCTTCTGAAACTGTTCTTGATTCATCCTTTCATTTGGGATGGAACTGTGTTTCTGGAAATGAATGGTCTTCTAGCAAGCCTTGTAGCCTGTGTACATGTCACCAAGTGCCACTTCGATAAGGAAGGCTGGGGTTGGGCTGTGCCTCTTTGACCTCGGGGGAAGGAAATGCACTTGGCATGGTGCAGTTCCACAAACCCTCTTTGCTGCTCATGCCTTTGGTATCTTGTGCCTTCTGCAGGAAGATTGAGCATTTGTCTGTGGATGGATGGGTTGTGAATCACAAAATGACAAGGTTGGAAAAGACCTATGAGGTGATCGAGTCCAGCCATCCCTGTCCTCTCCTAAACCATCTCCCTGATTCCACCCCCTGCCTGGGCAGCCTGTTCCACTCCCCAGCAGCTCTTTGGTGGAAGAATTTCTACCTGACATCTCATCTGAACCTGTCCTGGCGCAGCTTGAGGCCATTCCCCCTTGTCTTATCACCTGTGAGTTGGTTGGTAAAGCTGTATCTCCTCCTCCTCCTCAAAGACATGGCTTCTTCTCCCTCTTCAGTCCTCCAGGATAATAGTTAAGATTCTGATATTGCTTCAGACAGTTCCTTGAGTATGCAAAGATAAAGCTCATCAGCATAACCAATTTTAAAACCTCTAAATTAGCGAGGCACTCTCACCATTCCCTTTTTATGAGATTACAATCTTCCCTCTTTGTTACAGCATTATTGTGCTGACCATCTGCTCTCAGTTGGCCCTTTTTCATGAAGATTGAAGCAAAGAAAGCTCATTAAACACTCAGCTTACTTGGTTAATGGCTCTCCCACACCTTTTTTTGGTCTTCCTTTATTACTAATGTACTTACAGAATGATATCTTGTTAATTGCCCCGTGCTTTGTACCCTGACCTCTCCGACTTCCTTGCTGCACATCTCTGCCTGGTGAAACGCTTGCTGAATTTTTTAAGATGCTAGAGCTCCTGCTACACAGTGGAATTCCTAAACCTTAAATCTGGGGAGAATATAGAATTGATCTCCCCTTCCAGTGACACTTGCAGTTCAGGCCTCTGGTAGGAAAAGCAAGGTGGTGGCAGCCCCTTGGCTTGCACTGACCCGAGCCAGGACAATCACAGTTGATGGCCAGGAGAAGGAAAAATCCATAAGTGAAACTGTTGATATTATGATTTTTTTTTTCAATCTAATAATATGTAAGTTGTTCAGAGTGCATTAACTTTTTTTTTTCCAAGTTCTTGTCTCCTGACTTGCTCTATTCTTAGTGCATTGCCTAGATTATTTCCTAGGTCTCGAGAGTTCTCTGTGGATTTCCCTTTATTGGTCCCCAGTCTACAAGTAATTGTTCTTCATCCTTGATCCTTCTAAAATAGCTGCTGCAGCAAGTTTCACCTTTGTAAGTATGTGACCTCAAAGGCACAAGAAAAATCCTTCTCAGTTACATTGGACAGCTCATAAACAGATTTCCCAATTATTCCAGCCATACATAAACACACCAGGGTTTGGGGGAAAAAAATAGTTCTAGTCACAGAGATGTGGTTCAACAGAGACTTCTGGTTTGAATTCACTCATAGCACAGCAATTTAGATAATAAGATGGGGAATATAATAATGTAAAATTTCGCTGTTGCAACTTCATTTGTTGGGTTTTTTTTTTTCTACTCTCACACTGGAGACTTGGGAAATGAAAAGGACTGTGATTTGCAAGGTTAAATAAAACAAAAGCACAGAGGAACCTGGCTGGGTGTGCTGACCTTCTTTTCAGTTTTCAACATTCTGGAAACTGAATCTTACTCAGAGCTGGCCATTATCATTGTTTTCTCACGCAGAGCCATTAACTGATGACTTACTGAAGCGAGCTAACTGCTCTTTGCTGGTATAAAAACCAATCCCAGCCTTCCTCATCTTCTCCTGAGGTGTCTGAAATTGGATAAGCTTTATCAGATCCTAATATTTCTAGGCTGTGTAAGATACTGGAAGAAACACACACTGATGGTTATACAAGGCAAAATGACTGAAATTTAACCGAAATTTTGAATCTATTTAAATTCCTGGAAACTGAAAAGCAGGAATTTATTTGGGAAGGGTGGTGGTAGGAAAGCCTTAGCCCAGCCCTTAGGTACCTGATGGCTGGAAGCAGTTCTGGGTAGCATAGAGCAAACACTCTGCTGCAAGAAGCACTGTGATTTGCTCTCTGGGCCAGAGTGGTGTAACCAATTTCTTGCAGAAAGCCAGGCTGGAGAGTGCTGAGCAGGGTTATCTACCCAGCACAGGTCCCCTCCAGTTCTCCCACAGCCTGAACTGGAGCGTGAGCATGTTGCAAGGAAAATGCTGAGTGAGCAGAGCAGGACACCAACATTGTTAGTGCTTCTACTAAATTGAGTGGAAGTAAGTGCTACCTGCTAGCACTTCCCTGGCACCAGGCAATTCCCAGTTGTGCATCGTTACATGTTGACAAACACGTGTGTGGGGCTGGAGGAACACCAGGTTGAGCAGCACCCACCTTGATGCTACTGACCAGTGGTCCTTGCAGCAGCTCCATCACATTACACCTCCCCATTGCCTTCTGTTCCAAGGGAGAACAATCCTGACCTTCCAACCCCAACTGTGCAGTGAGGGATGGCTGAAGATGAGGAACTGGAGATGGGAGGTACAATTTCAAGCTGCAGCTTCCACAAGAAGTCATTATTTATGTCCAGGCAGATCTCCAGCTAGTTGTAGTCCTTTTTTTTATTTGTTTTGTTTTCCCTGGCTCTTTCTTTGTAGCTTTTTGGTCGAAAAGAAGAAATGAAAAGCTTGGTCTGGAATCTCTAATTGTGAGTCAGTTGCCCACAGGCAGGTTGTTACTGGCTGACTCCTCTCTGAGATGACTGGATTTTTTCCAGGCTTGTTTCACATGTAGAAGCTTTTGTAATAACTGCAGCCAGTGGGCTGAGGACTTGTGCAGAAAGTGGGTACCCTCTGGGAGGGATCCACAGAGGAATCAGGTTGTGCTGGTGGAGCAAGTCTGGTTTTTGACAAGAGAATTGAATTATCAAGATGATTAAAACGCCAAGGAATTCTCAACACATAGTCTAAGCAGAGAAACTATGCCTTCAGAGGTAAATGGTGTAGGAGAATAACCAAAGCTTGATAGCTGACACCAGCTAGAGGTGGTTTATAAAGGGCTTTTCCTTCTCAGCCATTGCTTCAAGCAGTCACTCAAAGAATAAGAAAGTATCTTCCAGTTCAGTGAGAAAGGAGCTTAAGATCTGTCTTCGGTGGGAAGGAGCCGCTCCTCAGCGCAGGTGTGCACGGTTCAGCACATCGTGGTACTTTCTGATACAGAAACCAAAGAGAAAAAAGACAGAGGCTGGTCTAAAGGTCAGTATAATGGAACAGCAGACTCTCCTGGTTCCCCTCGGAGCTGATGATCCGAGGAAGTTCTCGGTTTCAAGTGATGAGGTTTGCAAAAAGCTGTGCTGAACTTTTAGGGGAGAGGATGCTGCTCCAGGGGGTACACCCGGTATGACTGAGTGAATCTCCTGAGAATTAATTAACCCAGCACTGGGCATATTTTGAGGGGGTTTTATAGGTTTTGTTGGGTTCTGTTTGGTTGATTTTGGTGGGATTTTTTGTTTGTTTGCTTGTTGTTTCAGGGGGAAGTTGTTGGGGATTTGGAGAGAGAGAGAAAATTCATTTTGGAGGAAAAATTAGTCTTACTGGTGGTATTTAAAGGTAATGCAGAGGTTGCCACCTCCATCCCATAAGCTCCTGAACACACAGAGGTGGGTGCCCAGTTGCCTGTCCTGGGATGAGGCCCATTTTGTCCTAGACAGTGTTATGGTACCCTGACAGCAGGACTGCCTCTGGTTTGTCATTTGCTCTCCTCTCCCCAGGAAAAAAAAAATAAAAACCCTCGAGCTTTTTTAGGGACTGAACTGGAAACTGTTAAATTGTGCTGAGCCACTGCTTGAAGTAGTGGAAAAAATGGTTGAAAAAGTAGTTTGCTCAATAATCACACGAGCTGGAACTGCTTGTTCTCTGCCACCCTCAACGGCCATCAGCGATCAAGAATTTTTTTCTTCTGAAGGTCAATATAAAACCCTCACCTTTATTTTTTTTATTATTTTTAGTTTTATATGATAGTGGAAAAGCTAAATTGTGTTTTAGCTCCAGAAATCTTATTTAAAATCTTTTGACAGGCACTTAAAGCTTCTTTTATATATTGTTGCTACAGGGCCTGGGGTATTTTTATCATATTTATGCTGCTGGAGTGTCTGTATTTAACGGCACGTTCTTCAGGTGCAGGTGCTATGGTAAAACCAGAATAAGGTTTGTTTTCTTGTTTCCCTCAATGGTTTTAAGGAGCTGTTGAAATATGCTTGCTGAGTTTTACCTTGGCACTTTAATTTGGAAGCAATTTAAGATATTCTGATGGGATATTTTGAAGGGGAAGGCCCAGCACACACCAAGTCTTGGATTTCATCGCTCTTCACCCATTATCAGCTGGTTTTTTTTTTTTAATCTGCCGCTTCAGAGACCGCGTGTTGTTTCACTCCAGGTATTTTAACAGCTCATTTTAGTCTTGCTGACATTGCTGGGCCACGGTTCATGTCTTCTCTGACACAAAGCTATCAAGTTCTTCCATTCACTCTTCCAGCTCCCCTCTGCTTACAAATGAGGTTTAGAGCAGCTGAAACCCGTCTGCGCCTCAGCCCTCGCCCCCCGCAGCAGCGTCGCCTTCCGCGTTCTGTGATCGCTGATGCAGCCCAAAGGCCCCGTGAGGAACAGCTGCTTTCAAGAAATAATAGACAGTAAAAACTGCTAAAAATCCCTAAAAATGTATCAACGTGGCTTTTCTTGGAATTTACATTTCTGTAGAAGTAAGATGCTCTGGAATAGCCTGGTAGTTCTCCCCCACCCTGGTACCCTTTGCTGGCTTGTTTTAAAAATTAGACCAGAATTGGGCCCATCTGTGATTTTTTTCAGTGCTTATCATGTTTGCAATGTATCTCCTGCCCTTCCCTCCTTAAACCAGCCAGCTCTGAGCAAGAAGGAAACCCAGTACCCGATGGCAAACCTGCCAGCTCTGCTGGTGCATTCACAGAATCACAGAATCACAGAATCACAGAATCACAGAATCACAGAATCTTAGAATCATAGAATCATGGAATCATAGAATTTTAAGGCTGGAAATGACCCCTAAGATCATTCTCCAGGCAGCACAAAGGAACTGGAGGTGTCACTGTCTACACTAATATCTCTCCATCCCTCCGTGCAGTCATCTGGTGTTTTTCATCGAATTCACATGTATTTTATTTTAAAATGTGACAGGAGCATGTTTTTTCTGTCTTTCCACCAATAAATATAGCTGGAAGGATGAGGAAGAGTTGTGCCCCCTCGCTGACTGATGCACTGTGACACGGGGTGGAGAGGAAATTCAACACTTTGTCACTTGAGCGGTTGACAGCGTGAGTCACCGCGCCGGGGTCCCAACTGCTCGTGTCGAGGCAGATCCAGGCTCCCCTCCACCAGTGCGAGGTGTTAGTCAGGCATCCCAACCTACAGCATCAACTGGGAGTACTGGGTGGGGGGAATGGTTGGCATAACTTAGCAGGATGCTGCTCATTGGTAAGTATCTTTATTTTTTGAATGTCTCTGCTAGCTGGGTGGATGCAATGGCTCACACAGAAGAGAATTGTGGATGTGGATGGTCACCCAAGCCATATGTTTTCATCAAAGTTCTCAAAACTGAGTTGGGTCTCAGGCCCTGTCCACCCAGGCCACCAGCCATGGGACAATATGGAGGAGCTCAGCCATGGAGGTGGCTGAAAGCGATGCTGGATGTTTTCCTTTCCTCACAGGGGCTCACACTGTTGTTGCCTTTGTGGCCTTCCTGGCAACAGCTCTATTTTTGAGCTCTAGAGAAATGTTTTATCATATGAGAGGCAAATCTGCACCTTCTGTGGCTCTGGAAACCTTCCATTTCCCTCACTGTGGTGTACTGAGGACACAGAGGGTCAAACACACAAAGCAGTTCCAGGTAACGGGGTGGGAAAGATGCTCTAGCAACGTGCTGTACCCCATTATTGGGCTGTTAGTGCCAAAGCACCGAACCTTTGGATGGGCTGCCAGCAGTAGGGTCACAGCCCAGCTCTTCCCTTGCTGTGGCCAGATCAGCAGCATCCCTCCTGGGGTGGGGGAGGTTCATTTTCTGGTGATGCTCAGTCACACACGGCCAGTGCTGCTGCCTGAGTGTGAGTTCTGAAGCTGATGGGCAGCTCATGTAGAGGAGTGAACCAGATGAAACACTGCCAGGGAGACACGAGGCAGCAATGCCCAAAGCTGAGGCACAGATACCATTTCTTTTTTTTTTTATTTTATTTTTTATCTGTAAACCAGACTTCTGGTGAGACAAACTCTGAAGGAAGCTGATCACCAGTATTTACAACGTAAAGAGATTGAGGTCCCCATTTCATATCTGGAAATGAGACATTGATGTGTGCTTCAGCTTTGAGTTTTAAGCCTCTTTCCACACCAAAAAAAAAAAAATGTGGGGGAAGAATAAGAGATAAAAATGTGTTTGAAACACAAGTCATTCTTTGAAGCTCTTACAATATTTTAAAGCTTTACCCTACAGCTATTTATTCCATGCACTTAATGTCTGATTTATGCTTTGATATATTTTGCAATTATTTTTCATCCTTAATTTGATTTTCCTTTAATAACATTGTTCAGAACAATAGTGGGTGACAAAGAGGACTAGCATGCATCAGATAATCCCTATCTGACCAAGATGAGTGGTTTTAATTACGTACATGTACATATTGTGCCATAGATCTGATTAAAGGTTTTGTGACTTTTAGAAAGAAACACTATGGAAAAATACCTCCTCAAAGGATTCAAGGCACTGGTTGGAACACCTCCATGCAGCATGAGTGTTACAGGGATTCCATTTACAAGACAGCAGTTTGCTGTCCAACTAACCTGGGTGATGCCCATCCCCTGCACAGAGGAGAGCTCTGGATGTGGGATCCTTACAGGGATGCTGTCACAGGGAGGGGGTTCCCCTTAAACATCCCACTGGGGGCTGAGATTCCTTGGACCTACTGAAATCACCCAAATCACTGTGCTAGAGAGGTCACAGTATGTCTGGAGTTGGAAGGAATCTTGAAAGATCACCCAGTCCAACCCCCTGCCTGAGCAGGATCACCTGGATTAAATCACACAGGAATGTCTCCAGATTGGTCTTGAATGTCTCCAGAGAAGGAGACTCCACAACCTCTCTGGAACCTCTCTGGTTCCAGTGCTCTGTCTGACCCCCAGCTCCACACCACACTTGTACAGGGAAGGACACTCTCTCACTGACATAGAAATCGTTCTGTCATAAACTGTAACTATTACATGTGTTGCCTTTTTTTACCGTATCTTCTTCTTTTTCCCCCCAGTTACACAAAGAATCAGTTTTGTGGTGGTGTTTGATTGTCTTGGCTGTGTGTGGACAGCTTTGATTTCAGTGCTGGTAAGTTTTCTCTGAGAATTAGACATCACTTAGATATACAAGCACCACTCCAACCAGGCGGTCCTGCCTCTGGCTGAGGGATGGGAATGCAATGGATGTTCTCAGTTATATATTACTTATATGGCACTGAGCTGTGGGCAATATATTTGCTTTATTCTCTTGGCAATTCTACCCAGGAGAAGAAAATGAAAAAAAAAAATATTTGTTTAAAAGAAAAATTATTAAAAATGTTCATTACATCCCAGAATCAGCTTTAGATTTGACCTCACGTTAGATATTTTGGTTTAGTTGCTAAGTAATTTACTAGTTTTTAGCAAAAAAACCCCAAAACCCTCAAACCACTCCAGATGAAATATTTTACTCAAAGTATTTTGATGAAAAAGAAACGTTTCTTAAGCACTCCTAAGAAGTCAAGACATCTTGCTGAAGCTGATGGATAGTAGTGAAGCATTCGGTCAGCCTGACCTCTGTTTTCTTCAAAGGAGCAAGTTTCTCACCAAACTTCTCTCCAGCTCAAGGTCAATGCCTACCATGTTTTGTAGACCATGTTTTATTTTGTCAGACCTGCTTGGATTTATGTCTTTAAGAGCAGTAATTTATCCTTCGTGCCTGAACGTCCCTCAATGTAGTAAACAGTAACGGGTAGAAGCAGAGCGATGGCCCTGGAGGTGGTGGATGGGATTTCCACTGCTGGCAGTGCAGGAGGAATGTCCTGCCCTGCTGTATCCAAAGAGGGCTGGGATATCACAGAATCACCAGGTTGGAAAAGACCTTTAAGATCCTGGAGTCCAACCATCCCTGTCCTCTCCTGACCCATCTCCCTGAGCACCTCATCTCCCCATCTGTTCAATACACCCAGGGGTGGGGACTCCCCCCCCCTCCCTGGGCAGCCTGTCCCACACCCCCACAGCTCTTTGGGGGGAGAATTTCTTCTGACATCTCATCTGAACCTGCCCTGGTGCAGCTTGAGGCCATTCCCCTTGTCCTGTCCCCTGGCCCTGGGCAGGAGAGACCATCCCCCACCATCTCCAACCTTCTCTCAGGTCATTCCAGGTAGGTAGAAGGTCTCCCCTCAGTCTCTTCTTCTCCAGACTCAACCCCCCCAGCTCCCTCAGCTGCTCCTCAGAAGGTTTGTTCTCCAGACCCTTCCCCAGCCTGGTTGCTCTTCACAAAACACACTCCAGGACTTCCATGTCCCTCTTATAGTGAGATCCCAGAACTGGACACAGTGCTGGAGCTGCAATAGTTGGTGAGTGTCTATAGTATCAACATAATGTGGAGATAATTAACATTATGCTACGTGATCTGTGCTCTCTGTATGGCAACAATGGTGGTTGTCACCAGGAGCACATGCACTGTGTTTGCATGGGGTGAGAACAACCTATAGATTATCTCATTAGTTCAGTGAGGTCACTAGCTCCTATACAAGCATTGCTCTGCTGTAATTTGTTGCTATATATTCTACATAATTTAGTCTACATAATTTAGTCTACATGCTGACCTTTAAGAGGAATTGGCAGTCTTATTTTTCAGTGCTTAGGTATTTTAATCCTTTCTTTACATTTCCTTTTAGTAATATTTGTATTATTTAAAGCCCACCTCCGTGTGCCTTAATATGGGGCTCTCATTCGATCTCATTTTATACCTGGGATATAAATCTTTGATCTTTATTTTAGCTTTAGTCTGTAATGAAACCGCCAAGGAAAATGCTGAGGATGTCTCAGATTTTCTGTCATTAAAAGAGGAATCAGGATTTTCACAGAACTTAGCATGAGCTAATGTTTCTCCAGTCAAGTTCTCACATTTTAAGAATAAAAGTCAACAAAATGCCACTACAGCTCTTTTCTGAATATATTTTTTTTTTGGAGCTGTAAATCACATTTTGATGATTCTCCACCCTGGGCAGAGCACTCCTTCAGCACTGCCAGGAAACATCCCTTGTTGCTTCTAGCAAGGATTGTCATGGTGATGCATTCTGTTGACCACGTTTTGAAACACAGATTGTTTCTAATTTTGCATCTTTAATTTACTCTGGGTGCTGCAATATCTCTGCTTCTTTCTCTCACTCTTTTTTTGGGTTTTTTTTTTTAGATTTTTATCACATATGATGTGTGTATATATATATACACATACACACACATACCCCCACACCCCAGATCTGCCCTCTTGCCATCCCATATGCAAAATGAGTTGGCCACTAATTTCTTGCTGGTTTGTCCCTCCATGGGTTGGTGCTTTGGCTGCAGCTCTGAGTTGCCCCGTTCTTGGCATCACCGATTCATCAGCGCCGGCGCCGCCCTCTCCAGAGTGACACGTTGGCTCCCTGAGCCCCAGGGTGCTCCTCTCACCAGAGGGTTCTGGTCCACAGCTGCAGCACAAGACACACTTCAGGTACTTCAGAAGAAGAATGGGAAAACCCGATGGGGCATCAAGTGCAGCGCTCGTTAGGAGCAGCCTTTGGGCGGTTAATTGTTCCCCTCCGGCAGAGGCCAAGCAGTGGCCTGGAGAGCGCTCGGTCCTCAGAAAGCCTGGCAAGCTTTTAACAGAGCTAACAGGCTCCACGAAGAGATGGAATTTGGCAGTGAATGTGCAGTACTTAGGTTAGTCTCAAGTAGTCTTGAGATATAAAAACGTTTCTGTGGGAGTTCTTGGCTCGGTGGAAAGGCTGAGGGGAGAGTCCAGCAGCTTGCAGCGTGGAGCGCTGCCGCTTCGTTTGTTTTGTGCCTGTGTTGATGGTTTGCAGAGGAAGGCTTGGCCTAAATTTGGGTCTAAGCTTTCATTGTGCTTTCATGCAAGGACCAGAGGCAGGTTTTTCCTCGGGGTGCACCTCTCCCAACTGCTTTTACTGAAAAATGAAACATTTTCCTTACTTTTCAAAAATAATTTGGTACGTTTGGGGTCAAAGAGCCCAAAGAAGTACAATTTCTGTAGGTCAGGTAAAGGTTTCTGGCTTGAAGACCACTGCCTGAGCCTGTGTACATGTGCCTGTCCGACTGCTACTGCGTGGGGCAACGACCACAGGGACAGATGGAGGCTGTTGAGCCCTGGACATGTCACAGATGTCCCCTGGATGACTTATTGGCATGGAAGTGGGAGATTTGGGTGTAAAATGCTGCAGCAAACCAGGAAGAGGAGGAAAACTCCATTGAATCTAAACCTCTCTCATCTCCAGGCATCTTCATGCCAGGATAAGATTATTTTTCTTTAAAAAAAAAAATACCAAAAAAACCCAAACAAACAAAAAAACCAAAACAGAAAAGGTAAATTAGATCATTGAGACTGCAGGAAAGACCTGGCAGTTGCACCTATGGAGGGTAGGGGGGACAGGCTGGTGTGAGCCTCAGGTACCCAGCCCTGGGATGATGGAACAGGCAGCTTCCCACAGGCTCTGAGCTGCTTTCTAACACTGCAGCTGATGGAAGGACGTGTGGTTTCCAGCCACGGACCAAAAGAGTAAAACAACTTGGACATCATTTGTGGGTATTGCTCAGAAAAATAGCTTCATTTCTGGAGAGAGATTGTTGTTTTTCTCTTCCTAATCTCCAAAGGTGAAGCTGCCTAGTTTGAGTTTTTCCAATAATAAACTCCAGTATATTTTCTGTATGTTTTCTTTTCTTGTTCAAAAAAATATAAATTGAATTTAAGGAATGCTGTTTGTTCTGGCACAGCTTCACACGGGCCATTCCAAATGAAACAAAGTCCTTCAAGGTGAAGAGGAAGATGATGAAACTCACTAGGTTCTTCTTCTCAGAATTGTCCTGGCTCAGAGATCTGCAGGAGATGGACCCCAGAGGAGTGGGACAGGCTGAGCTCAACCTGCATGTCACCTGCACTACAGGTAATAGCCAGGATTGATTCAAACACAAATATTCCTTTATTTAAGGAAAAAAATTTAAAACTTAAATGAGGGCACTAAAGCTCAAAAGGCATTTCCACAGCAACTGAGCTGCTGGTGAAAAACAAGTCCAGGGTATGAGGAGCAATTCCCTGGGATATGGAGGGAAACAGACTTGATTTCCACAAGACCTCTGAGTTAGAAGAGGTGGAGATTTCACAGACTTTATGCAAATCTCACCAATTTTGTTTAAAAGTTGCAAGGAGGACGTTTCTGGCATCAGCTAGAAAGGCAGACTAATGAATCCATCCTTACTGCCCAGTATTTGTTTACCAGCAGATACAAGAGGTGGTTTTTCCCAGAGCCCCACGAGCGGTAGCGATGCTGCCACACACACTCTGTAATCCTCAGCCACTGCAAGGCACCAACTCGTCTCGCTGGGGATCTCACGACTCTGCGACTGCATCTCTTTATTTTTTGCATCCCAGTGAAGGCTGTGCCTTTATGTAAGACCAGATGCAAGACACATGAGAAGTGCAAACCATGCACAAACACCATGGAGATGTCAGCAGACATGTTAAGAGCATAAGTGCTTTGAATTAAGTCCGTGTCTGGTTCATGTGAAGCGCTGCCAATACTCTCTGCTGGGTAACAAGGAGCTTCTCTCCTCCTGTGTGGAGGAGATGAGATTCCATCCTGCATGGCTGTAGAGAGGAGGCAGGACTGGGTGCCTCGGTGTCATGGTAACAAGGCACAGCACTGCTGTGTAGAAATATCTGAGCATCACAGCCCTCACTTTCTTCTGGGATGTGCTGCTGAAAACTTCGCGGCGGCCTCCGTCACAAACTGGGCTGAGCGCCAGCGTTCCTTGTCACAGAGGGGACATTCCTCTGGCAGCTGGTCTCTGTGGTGTGAGGTCATGGCAGAGCTCTGCTCGTTGAGGAGGGGAGGTAGGAAACACACATAGAGCTTTGCTTCTGATTTATGATTATCCACAACTGCCTATTCCCTCTCCTCACCACCTTCAAACGTGGAAAAACATTGTGAGTCACCTCTAGCTAACGGTGGGGAATCACATCCAGTGGGATCCCACCCAGGGGGCTTCTATGGCCATGCCCAGCTGTGCCCCAGCCCCTCACCATCCCTGGCCACCACCTCAGCTAGAAATGGGGAAGTGAAGAGCTGCTGAGTCGAGGCAGAACGCTGGGAGGGTGGTGAGGGGGTGTCTCTGACACATCTTCCTGGGACAAATCCTGGCTCTCGAGGAGGAGAACGTGATTCATCGCAGCCCTGAGGGCCCAGGCGCTGGCAGCCAGCAGCCCTCTCTGAGCTGGGAGCTGTGGGGCTGGGTGGAAATCTCCAAAAGTGAGAAATTAACTCAGAATGAAATTCCTTCTGATTTGTTGGGTTTTGGACCTCGCTGCTCTTTTCTCCACACCCTGCTGCTGACATCTGCTAGCTAAATAACGGCATTAGGTGCTCATGTAAAACCAGACTTAGGAATTTTGTCACAATTAAAATAATTCTCATTTAATTTTCTTTTATATAAGGCATGTGCTCGGGCAACTTGTGGACATGAAAAGTTTTTAGCAACAGTGATTTTAAAAATTGAAATAATATTGAAATATCTGGACAGGTGAATAATTGTCACTGTTTTGTATACTTAGGTTTTCCTCTGATCTTTTATTCCATTCCTCTTAAAGAAAAGGTCTCGAGGATATTCTTTTTTTTTCTTTCTTTTGAAGAAATGTAAGTATTTCACTGAGGTAAGAGGCTTAAATACATACCACTGGTGAGTGGAGACCTTTGTGGTCACATCAACAAAGCCTTTCCATAGTTTTGGTCATATGCTCCACTCAGCGTGAGAGTGTGTTTGGATTTTATGTTGGGCTCCTGAAAAAAATGGTTTTATACTGAGCCTTAGCACATACAGGGAGTCTTCTGGAACTGACCCTCCAGAGATTTAATCCTCTGCTCTGGCACAGCATCAAGGGCGATGAAATCTTGGCCTCGCTTTAGCCTGTTTTCACACCTTCCTCAGATGAGAGTTGAAGGCAGCAATGAAGCAAAACCAGATTGCCTTGAAGGTAATGGCTTTTCTGGTCTCCAGATTCCCCAAAACCCATTTCCAACTTTATTACTTTTTTTTTTTTGATTCATAGAATCATGGAATGTGTTGGGTTGGAAGGGACCTTGAAGGCCAACTAGTCCCACCCCTGGCAGTGAGCAGGGACATCTTCACTAGAGCAGGTTGCTCAGAGCCCCATCCACCCTGACCTTGGATGTCTCCAGGGATGGAGCCTCCACCACCTCTCTGGGCAACCTGTTCCAGTGACCCACCACCCTCAGAGGGAAGAGCTTTTTCCTGATATCCAACCTAAATCTCCCCTTTTCTAGTTTAAACCATCACCCCTCATCCTATCGCTCCATGGCCTCAGGAACAGTTCCAGCTTTCTGATGAGGGTCTGGAAAGGTCTCCCCAGCCCCTTCTCCAAATTTGAAGCTATGTGCTAGGAAGAAGAGATGGTTTAGGAGTCTGCTGCACAATGGATGAAGGAAGCTTTCTGCATGTTCAGATCTTCATCTGCATTGTACATTGTACTTTATTTGGACAACCACTCGCTACGTTTCCCTGCGTGGCCTGGAAAAGGTGCTCTTGGTCCTGGCCTCATGGTTTGGGTCTTCAAGTCTGGATTCATGTTGTGAAGGAACTTGTGGATAAAGCCTGTATATTTTAAGTGCTTAAAGAGAATTAATATGACACTTATTAAGAGATATTTAGCACCTACAAAGTTTAGGGATCTTTTTTATTTGATAGATGTTTCTATTTCTCAGTTAAAAAAAAAAATTCATGTTTGAGATGTAACTATGCAGAAGTGTGAAGAACTAATTCATGCTGTGATAAAATAGTTATGTAAATGAGATGGGGAGGGATCATTTATCTGAAAGATTGCTTGGGAATAGCATCAGTCACCAGTATCAGATAATGAAGCCCTATTCCTGCATGGAAAAGTGATGTTCTGGCCCCTAATATTTAAATACAGAGAAGGGGATTTACCAGCTTCCCATGGGGATTTTACATCTGCTATAAATAGATGTCACAAATATTATTTTGCAGCCAGATTTGCCACTGTGCAGCATGGGCAAAGTCTGGGCTTTGTTAGCAAAGCTTGCTGCTCTGTAAAGGTCACAGCAACCACAAAAGAAGAAATTTTGTCCTTGATTTAAAATAATATAAATATAAACAACATTTTTAAAACTTAATGATGACTCTGATACTCAGATAAAATTATATGGGTGCATTGGAAGTGTAAGTACATTTTGTAAGGAAGTTAAATTTGGCAAAAAGGTGCTTTGGGTTTAAGGAAAAGACTTTGTAGAAGTTGCTCCTTCGGGCACTCTGCTGTTTGTCAGGACCACCACGCTGATGGTCCTCCCCAAGCAGCAGAACCCTGAATGCCTGACATCAGAAAGTCCCCTTGCCTAGTGCCATCCTGGGACCCTCCTCCTTCATCCTGGGACCCTTCCCTCAGGAGATTCAAACTGGAGGTTTTACTGGTGTCCTTTAGTTACTACCTGCCCTCACCAATTCCGAGGTAGAGGCAGATTCTTTCCTGGACTGTGGAAGGTGATGCCCACAGCAGTGATGCCAACCAGGCAACAGAAGTTTTCCAGGTTCCTGTCACTGTCCCCAACCAAAGGAGCTCACAGGTGGGTGAATATCCTCTGTAAGAACTCAGTGAGAAAAGGGCATGATGGAATACAGTCTTTAAACAATATATTAATGAGATGCCAGGAGGAACAAAATGCTGTTCTCCACATGAAGGTGGTGACAAGTTTCTAATAAGAGTAAGTTTAAGTGTGGTGTATTTGTCCTCTCAATGCATGCATGGCTGTGAGTAAAGGCTACAGGGAAAAGGGAGACAAAAGCCCTGGGAGCTGTCAGGGCTTCTTTGAAGAGTTTTTGAGTAAGGATTGTTAGGAAGAATGTGCAGAGAAGCTTATTTAGATGTGCCTATGTATATACATACATGGCCATTTGAGACTGAGCCTTCATCCCATGGAGAGCTTCCTCAGTTAGAGGGTGCTGCTCTGCAAAAGCAGCAGTGCCATTGTTATGCTGTCAGCTCTGATTGTTAAGAAATCTGTAATTTTCAACTTTCTTTAACTGTGACTGCTGCACAGGCATCAACAGTTGCTTAAGAGAACAAACCCAGCCTTTGTTTAAGGAGAGGGGACGGGTATATTGATACAGGTGTGTAGTTGTCATTTGTGCAGACCCTTTAAAACAGGGATGAAGACTGGGAGAAGGAAAAGTACATGAACAGAACCTGACCTCATCTAAAGCATTGATAGAACTCCTGGTGCTCTACATGTTTGCACTGTGGTGCTGCCTGTTTTCTGCAGGATGCCCATCCATGCCAAGCCCACACTCCAATGAACCAGAGCCAAATGGAAAATGCTGGAGTCTGACCCTCTTTTCACTTTCCCTCATCCACCTTTTCCCAAAAGACAAAGCAAACTTTGGCTTAATTCTCTTCATGCCAAGAACCACAGTCCTGAGGCTCTGGCGAGGACCAGCACAGCCTTTTCCCTTTGGATGGAGAGGGAAGTGTCCATCCTCTGGCTGTAGGATCTGTGCTGCTCTAGGTGAAGCATTTAAATTTCACCTACAAAAACACCAAGGTGTGGGCAATAATTCACAACTAAATATGCCAAGAATAGGCAGAGCATCCATCCAAACACAGCCAAAGTGTGTGGTACCTCATCATGTCATTCATGAAGTATCTGCTCAGAGGAGCACCACTACACGTCTCTCATATAGACTGAAACACAAGATCAGAGTAGAATGCAGATTTCTGTTGGTTCTTTTTTAAGCTAAGAAAACTTTATTTCATATTATTATGGAAAATAATTGGGTTAATTCGTTAAAACTTTCCAACTGTGTAGAGAAGGAAATTGTGTGATAGTTTTTGTTTCATACTGCACCTCATTGTCACATGTCTGAGTGCCAGGACTCCCCAGATATTGTTCTGATTTTAATGCAAAAGTATCTTTTCATGTCACAAACTCTGTGCTGAGGAGTAGGTCTCCACAGTAAGCAGTTGTGCTGGATCTGATTTACATGGCAGACTGACAAGGAAGATATTATAAATTGAGGTAATGGTATAGAGTGTGGAACGAAAGAAGGTTATATTTTGTACTCGGATGCTGGTAAGCACGTTAAAGCTATAAAACTAATGCATTTATTAACACATCTTCTGTAAAATTATCCTCTGACCTTTGACTAGCAGAGCTCTTATAATGGTCAAGAGATAAAAAGTGCTGAAGTTTTGGCCTTGAGGACCCCATAACAGATTGTAGCATGGCTAACAAGAGGGTTGAAAACGTTCCTTTTCTCAGCTGTAGGCTGGGACACTTTGTCCTGAGATCTCAGACTTGCTTGGGAGACCTACAATAGCCTTATTTTTTTTCTTCCCAATATATAAATAGAATCCAATATGAAGTTGTTAAAATTATAGGCACATGTACCTTTAGTTTTTGGTTTGTTTTTTTTTTTAAGGAAGATGAAGTTTCATGTTTGTACTTTCAGTTATCTGTCCCCCAAAATTCAGGCTATACCTCCTAAGTGAAACCATGATGGCACCTGTGGGGAAGCACATCCTTCCATCAGCTAAGCAGTATGCTCAGCCTCAGAAGACCACCTCTCTTTTCCCCTGGCCACCGTGTCCCAGTTCCAGCCTTGGTCCCCACCAGCAGCCCTCCCCTGCTCACAGTTGTGTTCAGCAGGAGCCGGACTCCCCGAGCAGTGATGATGGGTGGAATGTGCTGAAGAAAACACACTGGCTCCAGCAGTGCTGCTGGGAACAGGCAGCTTTGGCATCTTGATGGGTGCAACCACCTAATGTTGGTAAGACAAGGAAAAGCCATCTTCCACCCACCCCTTCCATCCACCCCTTCCTCTTCCTCTTCCCTCACCCCCAACACAGTGACCCCACTTTTCCTGTAAGCGAGGGTCTCTGCTATCATCACACCTCTCACTGCAGCGCTGCTTTGTGAGTCCTCTTTCAGGTGATAACAGCAGATAATCTAGAGAGGCACAAAACCTGTCATGAGCCAGGATGTTGGTGTTTAGTCCCAGCCCCTGGTGAGCTTGCACAGCCCCCTGAAGCCTGCGGTGCCGGTCGTCGTCACGCTGCACGGAGCGATCCAATCCGTCCTCCTGCACGTGTGGCTGTGGTTGTGTGATCCTGTGCTCCCACCCTGAAGTTCCTCCAGAAGCAATCTATGGCAGCTTTCCTTACCAAGAGAGCCAAGGCAGCCCTTTGCAGTTGCAATGTGGGGCTAATTTAAACAAAATCCTTGGGAACTGGCAAGAAAGTAAGAGACATCCCCTCACCGTGAAGCTTTACCAACAAGAAGCTTTAAAGCTCTTCTAATTTATGTGATGGCAAAGTGTGTGGAGTATTCCCCACTCGAGCCTCGTAAAGGTAGTTTCTGGGAAGATGTGGTGTTCAAAAAGTGTTGTCAGAGGAGGGAAAAAATACATCATTTCAGAGGTGTTTCAGGGGATTCTCGTAGCGAAATGTGTGTGATAATGACAACGCTTCCCAAACTGATGGAGAGCATTGGCTGAAATGGAGGTGCTGCTTTGGAACAGCTTTCTTGTTAGACTCGTGGGGAGGGTGCTGAGGGGGGGAAGGGCACATAAGGATCTGGGGATCGTGTAAGGAGCTGAGAGTGGCCATGCAGGGAGCTGGAGAGTGATGCAGGAGCAGCCCTGGGCTGCGGGTGGTTGGCACTGTGCTCCTTCCTTCAGCCACATCAGAGCACACAGCGCTTGGCTATGAAATGCCAGAGGTAAGTAAATTATCCTGGGTGGTTTTAAAGAGACAGAGTATTTTTAAATGCTGCTGATTTATGTTGGGTATTTGGGAAACACTTCCAAAGTGCTGTTGTGTGTTTGGGATTTGCCTCAAAGCTGCCTGGGGAGGAGGCACGTACCCCACCTTCATGAGGGCTCTCTCTGTGCAAGGAATTCTGCTGTCCTTTGGGGTCTGGATTTTTTAATGCATTGCTTTAACCTTAAAGTGTGTTCTCCTAACACTGCTTGCCAGGGCATGGAGGGATTCCACATAGCAAAGATTTATTTAATGAAGAAATTATCCAAGCAAAAGGTGACATCAGATTGCCACCAGGAAGCACAGTATTTATGTAAAGCTTTGGATGCTCTGCTGACTCAGCATCCTTCTGGGGCAAGCAGGGATTCTGCATGTGATTTGTACCCGAGAAGAGTGGCAGCCAGCAGGAGGGAGCTTTGCAGATGGCCACCAAGAAAATCAATGGCAGCTTCCTGATTAAAACCCAAAGCCCACTGACTCCTCCTGCCTGACCGCCGGGCTTTGCTCCATCCCATCTGGATCCCAACATCTCCCCCTTGACTGTGTGAGCACTGGAAATGCATCTTCTCACTTGTAGCCATGCAGGACTCACTGATACCTTCTGTTCTTCACTTCTATTATTTATGGCCAGCAGTGTACTCTGCTGTAAAACCAACCATAAAGACAAAGGCTGTACACAGCCAGGGCTTAAGATGTTTTGCAAATACAGATGAGGTAAGAAAAACCATAAAAGCTTTTGAGGCCTCTTGATTTTTTTTTCCCCCCTTTGAATCCATCTGTCATAAAATCTTATAGGAGATAGGATGTGTTACGAGCTCAGAGGTGAAGCTAATGTGCTCTTTGATGCTGTTGTTTGTGCAATCCCTGACATATTAGCAATAAATTCAGGCAGTGTGGTCATCCTGGAAGAAGTAAGGATTTTTACCAGCTTGTATATTGTATGTGGCATTTGATAAATGCTGCCTTTGGTTTTGAGAAATGCAGGAAAGCACTAGAAGGGGTCAGGTGCTGTGCTTGGGGAGATGAATAACCAAAGTACCTCGTGTTTTAGGAGACAGAGTTGTTCCAAAGCAAAGGAGGGAAATCACTGCTGCCGTGCATCTCCTGCCAAGCACAAGCTGAAATCAAACTGGCAGAAACACCACGTAGAAGGTTTTTTTTTCTCAAAACCCACTCTGATGAGTGTAAAAACATAGAAAACCTATTTTTTCCTTCTAGTGCTTAGCTGTTAAAGGACTCTGTCATGCTGCTCCTAAAGGTGCATGTCATACCTCTTCCAGGCGACGGGTGCAGTAGGATCCTGATCAAACAGGGATGCAGCGCTGCATCCCTGCAGAAACCTCCTTTCATCTTTGCTGCTCGTGGATCTTCTCCAGCAGAAGTTAACATCTGTGCAACATACTTGAAGCTGCAGTGAGTGGCTTGAGGAACAGAGCGTGGTTGAAGCCTTGTGGGGAGAGATGGAAGGGTTGTGCAACCCACTGCTCTGAGAGGGTTCTGGAGTCCTCAGGTATTTTCCTCCTCTGAACAGCTGGTTTTTGGCAGCTTTAAGCATCCTCTTGGTGTGGAGCTAAGCCAAGGGGTGGGTGTCCAGCAGCAGAAGTGAGGCAGGTCTGCACTGTTGGACTTTGCTGGTTTTAAATATGTGATATTCTTGTGCAAAATCAAAGAGAAATAGCTCAAGAGCAACGTACCTGATGCTAAAGGGACTCTTAGTCTGCACTAACAGCAGTCCTTGAACCCTTGTTTAGTAATAGAAAGTTTAAATTGGAAGATAAATAGCAATGCATTCTCAAAAAACAACCCCCTCATATGCCCTTTTATTTTTCTGAACTCAACTTTGGGAATGTTCATTTAATAATAAGCTCCATGGTCTGCTCCATCTCCAATTCAAGCTTTCTTGTCTAGCGGGTTTTATTAATTGCAACACCCTCAGTTGTTTTGTTTAGATAATAGAGGACAATTCAGCATGAAGAAAATTAATTTTCCTCTTTCACGTGTCTTCAGTTTTTCTTTTTTTTGTTTCTTGTAGTTTTTAAATGGATTCTGGAAAATAACTGTAACAGTATGGAAAGAGAGAGAGACCAAAGCAAGCATTGATCTTCACAGAGTAATAATTTATGGTACCAACTTAATAAGTGGTATGACACGAGCAGTTCACCATCCATTTATCATACATTGATAGCTTGATACCTGAATTTTTAACATCACTGCTCACTTTGACATAATAAAGGACCTGCCAACATTCCCATTAAAACTGGAGGATTTTTGGAGTTTCTGCTTGGGCTATAAATACCAGTATTTGTAGTCTGTGAATTATCATGCAGAGTAGCCATCCCTGAGTGACTTATTCCAGCAACTATAAAAAAATAAGACTTTGACATTATTGAACTTCAGGAGGACATCTCCCTCTCTCCAGAAGAAAAGGCTTATGAATACTTTTAATTACATCCCCCACAAAAAGTTTACAAACTGAGAGACTGCTCCTGAACTCAAGTAAATCACTTTAATTCCACACATGGCAAGGAGGCAGCAATTTACATGGAAAGGTTCTGATGAGACTTGTCTTGAGCTGTGGTTTGCTGGCATAATAGCTTCAGGCTAATCACATACACTTCCAGTAGCAATAGTGTGGTTATAGTTGGGGAAATGAATGTACAAAAACAGCATCTGAGCTTCCACACTCGCTCACCATCCATCTCCAGGACTTCCCTGTCCCTTATGGTCAGCTCAGAGGTCAGGGAGGAGCCTGGTGACTGCAGGACTCTTAAGTAGGCTGCAGATAACAACGTCCAGTCAAATTATTTTTGCTTCTCACATCACCTTCTTCGGATTTAAGAAATGCTCTGAAGCAGAATGAGCCCCCTGATGTTCCCTGGCTGTCTGACTTCAGAAGAAGCCTGGCCTGTCAGTGCAATAATACATAAACATGTTTCAAACAGCTGTGAGTGATGCCCAGGTGCTCCAGCCACGCTTCTTCTAGGGAAATCCTCTCAAAGGAAGGTGCATGTTAATAACCTCAAGCATTTGGCTGGGTTAGGGACCGAGTCTTCTGAACACTTCAGCTTTTGCAGCACCCCACCAAGACAGCTCCCCCACTCCATGAGTGCAGCACTTGGCATTAGGGCCAAGCTGGTCTGGCAGTCATGGACATCCTTATCACTCTCCTTAGTGTCCTGGGGATGCATAAACAGGCAGGGGGATGTTCTCACCAACACAGTAGGATTCATCTACAGAGTTTGTCTTCACAGAAATAACCTGATGGACACTATGTACTCATTATTTCCACATCTGGCCTGTGACATCATGAATGAGGTGCAGCAAAGGTCCCTCCCTGTGATATGTGTATGTCAACTAATCATCTCATCACTGTCCTGGTGCTTGGAGGCCACAGCAGAGCTGGCAGACAAGCTCTCAGACAAGGACATCCTGGCTACTTCACAGCACCGGCTGGTCCTAAAATGTTTTTCAACTACTCAGCCTGCACCCTTTGTCCTCTCCTCTGCTCTCCCTGGAAAACCATGGAATACTTCTAGTGGCTGAAGGCTCTGAAGTGGCTTCACCTCTTGGTTTTGTTGGAGAGAGATGGAAAACAGAAACTGTGAGTAATGGGAGAATAGTGAAAAATAAGTTAACGGTCTGCTGAGTTCTATTTATCTCTGTGGTTTCTAGGGAATTGCAATAAAAAAAAGGTTTTGTGATTAAGTTTGTGTTAGGTTGTAGAGATTTAATGTACCATCTATAAGTCATTAAGGACTTTGTTGTGACATTTGATCTCCATGTTGGTACTCTGTTACTGTAGATCATTTAGAAATGGGAAAGAGAACTGTGAAATTTAAAAACAAATTACGGTTTGTTGGTTTATTTAGTAACCGGGTCATTTAAAAGCTCCAAGTTTAGTGAGAAATAATGACTTGCTTCCTTTAGAGACTGTTTAAAATGCTCTTGAGGTATCTATTTAATATCTTGACATAGCAGATAAATCAGTAGCAGACTCAAAATTAGTTCTGCACTGTTATATATTACAATATGTTCTATATTATTATACATCCCTTGCACACTTGCACGTTAGATAGGGAGGATGAGATAGAGTCTGTTTTCAAAGCTGTTTCTAACATATGATCACTCTTATTCCCTGAAAACCTGCCAGGATTTGTCTTTGAAGTACTAAGTTGGTTTATTTGTGTGTTTGTGGATGGTCTCTGAGAGGCTGAAGATGATCGTTTTTAAGTCATTTTTTCTCTTTTGGTGTTGTAAATGAATTATTTATGTATCCAAAAGTAATTAGGAGAGGGGTGGCTGTTCAGCTGAATTTTAAACAAATTAAACCAACCCAATTCCCATCCAAAAAATAAATTGGGATAGAAACCTCTCTCCCAGAGCAGCTCTTCTGCTGGGCAGCAGATCCCAGGCGCTGGAGCTGCTGAGGGTGATCAGCCACACGTCTGCGTCGCTGCCACCCGCGTCAGGGCCTGCCCTGTGCTGCCAGGATCCCGAGGCTTCTCTCACTGCACATGCAAAGATGCACTTATAGGCCAGTCAGCTCAGTGTTCCAGAATTATCCAGGTCCTGCCTGGAACTCATGGGAACCTTCCCACTGCAACAAGCGCTTGCTTGAATCCTGCTGTCCGTCCCCTACGTCGTGCTGGCGGTGCCGGTCATCACGCGTCCTCTGTGACCTCTGGTGGGATTCATCCACCTGAGGGAAGGACTTGCCAGTCTTTGGGAACACAGAGACCTGGCCAGGTGCCAGTCTTTGGGAACACAGAGACCTGGCCAGGTGCCAGTCTTTGGGGTTTTTCCCCCAGCAAACAGACCTACTCGCCAGAGATTTTCCCAAAACAGTGTTTGGCAAATGGCTGAGTCTTCACTTCCAGAGGGTTTTAAGCTGAAATTAAGAAAGGTGTCTCCTCGTTTGACTGGATCTGCAGAGCGAATTCAGGACAGAGCTGCCTTTGCAAGCAATGTGCAAGGGCTTCATAGCTCTTACTCTTAGAGAGCAGTAGTCACATTACATCAAAACAACAGAAAAAAGCAGCAGCAAGAAGGGATGGGCCACGGCTGGAGTGGTGGCACATGCCAGGGTGCCAGGCTCTGCTGTCTGCACCAACCCCAGCATCGTGTCATGCCTCACCCTCCATGGCCTTGGACCTGGTTATTCAGAATAACATCTAATAATCAAGGAGCAAATTTGAGTGATTTTGTTAGAAATACATCAGACCGTCTAACAGTCTGGTGGCATCAATAATTCCCTATTAAGCCCTCTACACCCATTATGGTTTGTGCTTTTACTTTTTTTTTCTAAGTTAGTTTCCAGGCAACCAGTAAGAGCTGAATTACATTAAGCTATTAATTCAGGACTGCACGCCAGCTCCGGGCTCTGCAGCCCATTTGTTCCTCTCACATACACCTTTCCTCATAAAACCCCTTTTACTGGTTTAATCTGGTGGTGCCCAGCCCAGAGCATTGGCTTGGGGATGACAGTGCCTGTACGAGGGCTTGGGTTCTTGTTTGGGTTTTAATGCTTGTTGGTGGGGCTCATTTTGGATGTGTCATGGAACAGAGGTCTGGGAGGAAGGTTTGGTGTTGGTCACCATAAACACTGCTCTCCACCAGCGTATCCTTCAACACCTCATAATATGTTGGCTGGTATTAAGATCTGAGTTAAGAAGGTTCTTGTGATTGATTTCCTCATGGGACGCAAACTGGGAGGTTGATTATCAAGAAAATTTACCTTGTAGGCTTCTTATCCAGTGGAGAAGTTTGCTGTCCTTCCCCAGCTGCTGTTGCAACCCCAGAATGATCTGATTTGGGAACCTCACGTGCAGCCCAGGCCTGTGGGGTGCAGGATGTGAGAGGTGATGGCTGCCCAAGCAGCATGGCACCAGCTCCACTTTTGATCTCACAGCCCTGGGCTCTTGCCCCTGCAAATTCTCCTCTAGCCTTTCACTGAAGAAAACTAGGAAATATAGAGTTTTGCCTCTATATGTAGTCTGGAAAAAAAATGTATTAAATCTTTTCAGTGACAGAAAGTTTGGTGTCAGAACCAGAGTATCACTTCTGTTTCTTGAACACAAATAGGCAGACATTATGTCAAATATTCCTTCCCTTCAAGGAAGCATATAGATTAAGAATGCAGGTTATTAATTAAAACTTGTATGGAAAGTGCATGTACATCAATAATGTGAAAATAAAGGAGCGGTAATGAGATGTAACTACCTCTGGCATGACATGAAAATCTTTGCAGATATTAAAAAGGAATAATTTCAGTGTTATGCTCTGTTGTTAAATGAATGTAGCTCTGGTGAAGGGAGCTAGAGTGGCAGCTTGATAATGAACTTTCCTCTTTATTCCCTGAAGAAGGTCAGGGAGGCTGAGCTTGTTGGCTTTCCCCTCAGACTCGGCTGAAAGGAGACATCTAGAAGCAGGATAGAAACTTTGGGATGAAATTGCAGGCCTGTCTAATAATTATGAATTATGAGCCCCAGCCTGTGTGCTGTATTGAGCTGTCCTGTGCTTTATCTAGAAGGGCAGAATGGTCACTACCCATTCCACAGCCTGTACTCACGGGGCCAGACTCGGAGCCTTCTGCCATCCAGGTATTTGTACTGTCCTTGTCTGTCTGGGTGCTGGGGAGCTGTGCAGCTCTGCAACGCCTGAGAAGTTGTGCTGGTCATTTATTGGTTAGGCTACAAATAGAATAATCAGTCTTAGCTACAAGAATTTGTCTTTATCCACTGCCAAAAAAATAACAACAACAAATTAATGCTGTAAAAGTCAGAAAACAAAACACCAAGACAAAGGTCATTCCAGATAGAGATGTGATGGCTTTTGCAAAAACAGTTGACTTAGGATGGAATTTTAAGAGCGGTGATTTTTTCTCCCCCAAATGAACTACAGTTTTGAGTTGTTTCCAATTTCTGTTGTTTTGAGATCTGCAGTACAAGTCTGAATCATAGAGGTGACAAATTCAGACCACAAAAGATAACCATGTCTTCATAAAACTTCCCTTGACAAATAAAATAATTAAAGGTCTGCTGTTTATAAGCAGAGGACATGATATATGCTCTTCCCTGTTGTAAGAAGCCACAAGAACTTGCTAGCTTATATCTTTATGCTTCATTGGTTGCCCAGCTCTCTCAGAACAATTATAATTGCCACACTAAGTGTTTTTGCCCCTTCACAGAGTATGTTGCCACCCTGAGGGTCTATGTTCCTAGCAGCAGATCCAAAAAACGTGTGGTCCACATGTTGAGTCTAATCACATTCTCCATTCCTGGGACACCCTTTATTAAACATTTTCATCACTTTCAACTGTACATTCATACCTCAACAGATTTATATCTGTAATTAGGGGAATTATTATTTACCAGCAGAGATAAAGCTGGTAAAAAGGCATCTTTGAGCAACATAATTCAAATGTCATGAGTTTATTGCCAGTTCCAGATTAACAGTACAGTTATTTCATTTGCTACAGGTTAGGAGTGTGTCTCCCATAAGAAACCTTTGGAAATGGATCAGAAATATACTGGGCAACAGCTACTCGTGACAGTCCAGCTGAAGGAAATCAGGAGTACCTGAAAGAAAGTGAACCTTCTCCAAGATCTATGCTCAGTAATGAGATATTTTTATGTAACAAAGTCTCTAACAGATGGTGTTTCTAAATTTTTAATATTAGGGCTGTTTTTGAAAGAGGCCTCCACGCAGTCTGATGTACTGCAGAGGAGAGTTTGCATTTAAGATATAGCTAATTGATCCGTCACCCCTGACGCCAGCAAGGCACCGGCTCCCGGCGCTGAAGCCACTGGGCAGGTCCCAGAGCAGCTTCTTACTTTGTGTCACATGAAACTTAGAGCTTAGGGGTAACTCTGAAGTAACCTGAAGGCCTGTGCTCAACACCACCACATTTATCAGCCATTTTCCTAATCTCATGGGGAGTCAATCCCTTGAGAAGCCAAGCTTTCCCCATGTCGATCTGGCATTGGGAAGCAGGGGACAGTGATGCCACTCACTAGGATTAACCCACAGCCTTCTTCTTCCCTAGGGCTGAAAAACTGGAAATGGACAGATTTTCACCAAACCCAGTACCATGGGCACAGTGGGGCCAGTTTGCCATCCCATTGACAAGATGTCTGTGTCCCCGGTGCTCCGTCAGGAAGCTTCAGGATGGTGAGAAACTTCCCACACTCTCCCACCAGCTTGTTCAAACCCTGTTTTGACTCATTTGATGGGGGGTACAGCAGGTGCCCTTGCTGAGCTGTCCAAGCCCTTTGGTCCACTTTTGCCAGCACTCCCTATCCCTTGAAGGTTACCATAAGAGGTTTCCTTGGCTTCATTCCTGGAGGCTCCTTCAGCATCAGGGCCCTGTTCCTGGTCGTCTCATGAATATGAAACACGTGTGGACTGTATTTTCCACGTAAGAAATACAAGATATTGGGGGTTTTGACACGCAAACGTGGGTAATGTAGGTTAAGGGTAACTATGCACATGTAATTCAAGAGAGCAGCTGTGGGGGAGCATCAACTAGGGGAAACAAAAGAGGAAAAATTAGAATTCAATTGGATTTTAGTAACTTCAGATTGCTTCTGAATCATATTTACATGCTTTCCTATTTCTTGTACGTTTGCAAGTTTTATTGCTATGGTTCTAAGTGTCTTGGAGCTATGTGAATTAGTGGGTATGTTATTACTGAGCAGAAGATGAACTGTGTTAGCAAGAAATGAAATCATTCCCCAGAGTCCTACACAGGAAAGCTGTGGAAAACCTGGAGCTGAACCCAGGTCCCAGGAGACACAAAATGGCCCCAAAATGTATGGCATTATGGGCCAGGAGCTGCCAAGAGGAAGCTCGACTCAAGTCTTCAAACACATGAAGTTCGCTGAGGGAAACAGGCCCATTTTAGGCAAAATGCTCTCAGCCTCTTGTGGAGACCCAGGAGCTTTGCAGCTTCCTCTCTGTTGCTTCCAGAGGTGGGTGAATGTGGGAATTTCATGCAGCTTCAGAGCCAGAATGAAAGTGAGAAATCATTTAATACCCAGAGCTCCAAAGGGAGCATCAGCAGGATCTGGATGGGTGGGAATGGCCCGAATTGATGGTGGTTTTAGGGTGAGAGTTCTCACTGTCAGTTGTCACCTTTCTGTGAACGCTTTTCTAAGGGTGTATTTTAGGAGAAGGCAAAGACTCCTCACTGGGTAAACCAAATAAGAAATTATGGCTCTTGGGTGAAAACTGCACTTGTAAAATGGAAAATATGATGTGGGACAGTTAAAGTAGGACCATTGTCCCAAAGTCTTTAGATCTGACACTAAAAGTACACTTTGGGGATTAATTGTCAAATAATTTGGTCACAGCAACTGAATTCAAGCTTTTTTTTTTTTCCTTATATCAAAGAATTAATGTATAGAGCCACTCATTTTCAATAAAATAATTTTAAGTAATGTAGCTGCTGAGCTTGCCTGGTTTGGCTACTGGCTTTCTAGCACTTGGCTGGGTCATACCTACTTCTTCACAGCCTTGTCTTCCCCCAGTCCTGCTATCTGGAAGCCTCTCCTCTACAAGCATGAGAGTGCAGCTCCTTCCTCTGCTTGTCAATACACAGAGTCTGGCCTGTGGCAGGACATTTCATCTTCTCCAGACTCCAGCACCATGTCCTGATGAACATTCGAGGGCTGGAGCACTGCCAAGGCAACGTGAGGTCGGTGGCATCCAGTGCAAGAGGCAGGTGATGAACCCAGCGTGGAGGACCTGGACACCAGAGGCAATGGTGAAGGTGGAACAGGTCTGTTTCCCACAAGGTTTGTACTAATGGGCATTTTGTTCTTCTCCTGCTTTTCAGACTGTGTTCCTGAGATGTGAAAAATACCATAATTGTATTGGCAAAGAGGTGGAAAAAGAACTCCAAAATACTTTGATCTGGAGAAATCGAGCTTAGTTCTAGTGGGAATTAAGCAGGAGAAATTTCAAGTAACTTATTTTTGAAATGCCTTCATAGCTTTTGCTTCATAAAAACAGAGAGGGATATAAAATGATAGTAAAAATTCATATTTTGGAAATGGACATTCTCCTTTCTGGCAATAAAAAGTAAAGTTAATTTGTTCTGTTCCGGGAAGATTGTTGGTCGTCGCTGTGATCTCCAACGATGTGGCTTCCATGCTCAGCACATCTTAATCTCGCTGACTCTAAAGCATTCCTTTGATGGTAAGTTGATGATCTGTGGGATTGAATCAGAATTCATGTTTGGAATTAATATCTTGGTTAAAAAGAAAAAAAAACCCTCATGCAAACTGATGTGGCTTCCCACAAGCTGGAGGCCATCGCTGGCCCTGCCTGTCACAGCCGCGGTGACAGATTTGCCCCTTGGAGATCCAGTCAGGGGAGGTACCTCTGCTGATGTGGCACTTCCTCGGGTAAAACACCTTCTTTTGAAGTGTCTACCTGTGAGTGCACATGGCAAGAAGAAAGTGCAAGAAACACAAGAGGGTTTTTTCCTCGAGTGCTTTCGTGCTTTGCCTGTTTTTCACTCCTTTTGCTTTTCCTTTCTCCAGGAGAAAGAAATTACAAACCAAGAAAAGGGAATGATTTTTGCCCAGGACACTGATTTTATTTTGTGCCTGTGGCAGAGCTAGAAGCAGGGTCCACACCAGGAGCCTCCAGCCAGCACAGCTTCACACCCATCAGTTGTCCCCCCAGCTAAATTAACCACCAGAAATTAACACACTCTCCAGCATCGCTCTTTTAATTTCGTTTTCTGTTTCTCCAAACAGAATTGCCTCTAATAAAAACCTTATAAAAGAAGGATTTATTCTTGTCTAATTATGCCAATCCTGTGCCACCATTTATACATTTTATATATTTATATATACATATCTGTATTTTTATATATTTTATTATTANGAGAATTAACGTGATGAGACCAAAGAGCAGGCCTGCATTCAGTGACAGCTGCCCTGCCATACCTGATGGCCTGCAAAGCAAAACCTCCCCGTTAAAAATACACTTCTTTGCTAGAACAACTGATTCCCATTCGTTCTTTGTGAAGCTTTTCTTATAAGGGATCAGATTTCTGCTAAAACAAAGAGTGTCCAAAGAAAATCTTTAGGTCTTTGGGAGGAATTCCCCACTCCAGTGCTAGAACTGTTTCTTCCTAGGATTCTGTATCTGTCCCTGCTTGAACCAGCAGAGATGGTGTTGGGAAAGCAGCTGGTTGGATTTGTAGGCACCGTGTTTTCCTGAAAGGCTGCTCGGCTTCAGGCTGTGCACTGGGGAGAGCAGTCTCCAGTGTTAGACCTGGGACTGATCCTGCCTTTGCCAGTGTCACCCTGTCTGGGACTGCATCTTGGCCTTCAGCTGCTGGAGGGCAGAGGGAGAGGAGCTGGGGGGCACAAATCCTTCCTGGGGAGGTGGGAGGCCCTGGCACAGGGTGCCCAGAGAAGCTGGGGCTGCCCCTGGATCCCTGGCAGGGTTCAGGGCTGTGTTGGTCAGGGCTTGGGGCACCCTGGGGTGCTGGGGGTGTCCCTGCCCATGGCAGGGGGGGCACTGAGGGGTCTGAGGGCCCTTCCCACCCACACCAGTCGGGGATTCAATGATCAGTGAGCTGATGTTTGTGGAATTGAAGCCATGGTTAGATGGAGAGAGAGGTTTGACAGGGATCCTGTCGCTGAGGACCACACACACGGAGTGGAAGACCCACACTATTTCTGGAAAAAAACGGTCTCACAACGGGCCTTTTCTGTTGGAACACCACAAACACCTGAGCAAGGGATGTGCCTTTCACCTCGGTGAGTGGTCCCAGAGTATCTTCTGATGGTGCTTTTTGGTTGGTGGGGTCTTATCTCTCCTTTGCATCTGCCTTTACATCAGTGCTCAAGTGTTGGCAAGGGATCCTGCTGGTTTTGTTAGCTGGGTCTGATGTTTTATCCCTTGCTGGGTGTGCTTGGCTTTATATTTGTAATTTTATATCCATGGAAGTTTGTGACAAATATTTTCATTTTTGCAAGCCCTTGATTAAATAACAGGTAATTAATTACACAGTGCAGCAAAGATCAGCATCCCTTCCCAAATGTGCTGCACGTGTGTCTGATAACGATTCCTTACTCAAAGAATTTGAAATCCCCAAGTGAATCTGCACCTAAATTTTGGGGTTGAATTTGGTTGGTGTCTGAGCTGCAGTTTCTCAAGTGCCATTAGCCATAGCTGTGTCAAGGTCCCAGCATTTCAAAGAAATGTTCCCCACCCAGTGGGGAGCAGTAAGGACAATGCAGAGGGGGTTTCAGAAGCCCCAGAGGGTCCCAATTCCCATGGCTTGGAAGGGCTCCATACACTTTATTAGTCAGAGTTTTCCATCATATTTTGCACCATCCTTGTTTGTGTGGAAGCCCTCAAAAATCTCAGCTACATTTTTTTCCCCTTCTGAAAGCTGAATAACAAAACCCACATTGTTCTTGTGTGTTCTTCTGAATTTATTTCATGTCATCTTCTTACAGGGGAAAAAAAAAATACAGCTTCTCTCACTTAGCACCCTTTGGGACAGCAACTGCAGATGAAGAGCAAGCAATCAACATGTCAGGATAAAATTAGATTGCCACAGAGTACAAGGTCTGATCCAATATCTATATCAGATTTGGTTTTCAGCTGTGCACATCACAATAAAATAATACTTGTTTGGCACACAGCAGTTCCAAAAGCAAGTGATGCTCCTCATCGGTGTTCACATGGGGAAAGTGGAGATCCAGGGTTACACTATTACCTTGATATTTAATTATAGTTCCAGATAATAAATCGATGCAAGAGCTGGCACTTGGTGCTCCTGTGCCTCAGAGGGAGATGGTGTATGTATTTACCAGAGGATGGTGATGGCTCCACCGGGGAGCGGTGCCTCCGCTCGGGCTGAGCTTTGCAGGCACATCCCCCAGCTCCACTTCTTCCCAGGGCCGGCCTCTGAGGAGAGGAAAATGGATTCGTTTTGGTTCAGTGACGTGGAGATGGGCTCCATCCCTAGCACAAGCCACTGGCATCTGGTCCAGAGCAGAGACAACCCAAAGCAACCCCACTACCAGGTATAGGTGGATGCTGGTTCTTCAGCCAGGACCTTCGCTCTGCAGCCTTGGTCCTGTTTCTTAATGTCCTTATGGATGGCTCTGATGAGGCCAGGGGCTGCCCAGCATCTGGATTGCAGCTCATATATAAAACAGCTGCATTTTGAGGTCTGTTTTACAACAAGTTGCCCTAATAATTTCAAGAAATAATATCTTATTTGGTTTCATTGTATGAAAAAATAACTGAAATGTTTAAAATGTTCATTCAAAAATGTTTGGGTTTGGGTTAGGCCAAGTGGTCTGGTGTACTGGAGGCATCTAACAAGCTGAGCTCCCTGTACACTGGGAAACGACAGCCAGGCCAGAGGTGATGGACACTGTCTGTGTCACGTCAAGATGCCTTTTCTCCCTGTCTGTATGTCTCACACTAGGATTACAGCCAACCACAATCATCTCCCAAAGTGAATCCTCAGGATACCTGAAGTCCTGGGACTTGTGTGACAGTGTCAAGCCCGTGTTTAACCCTGGGACGTTCCCACCGAGCTGAATCTCCATCCCAACCTCCTCCCGCTGCAGCACCGATAACAGGGGAGTCATTGATTGGAGCTAATTGAGGAAAAAATCCATTTTCTCTCAGGTATAAAAATCCTGATATGCTCACAGCCCCTTTCCACATGGCTTGCAGCTCAGTTAATCTCCTCTTTAAGTGATTTAACCTGGTTCTGCTCATACCCAGCTGCAGGATTGGTGTTAGGAGACTGCAAGGATGTTCTCCATCCTCGTGTGCCTTAATTCTCCCGACCTGCTCCCGCTGCTCTGTCAACAGCTTCCAATTAATGCTCCAATCTTTGAAATTAATGAGTTTTCATCGACCTCCGTGGAAGTGGATCAGCCCCGAGACGGTCAGCCCACCCAGCAGCCAGTCAGTACTTCATCTCAAAGGAGTTCACCTACTTCCACGCGCAAGGCGGGCGCCTCGGAGCGCGTCGTCCGTTGCCATCCGTGTCCCTCACGTCTCCTTAGAGCAGCCACATGTGTCCCGCTGCTCTGGATGGGCAGGGGCTCAACAATGACATTCCTGGGGTTGTGCTGCAGTGACTCCAAGTGATTTTTTGGCTCCTTTCTGTACTTGTTCTGCTCAACTAGTCCAGGAAGCTTTTATTAGCCCAGGTTGTCCTGAGAGGGGTAAGTCAGCACCTGCATTTTCCCAGTCCCCAAGTGATGCTTGGTGAGTCTTGTTTCGGTAACAAAACACCCCAAACACAAATCATGAGGCTGTCTTGGGGTGGGGGAATCTCAGTGCCTGAGGATGGGTTATGAGCACAGCCTGAAGCACCCCTTGGTTTTGTTTAAACCACTCTCAAAAGGCTGTCAGAGACATGTGATAGGGCGCAGGAGAGGAAGAGGAGGAAGGACCAGGAAGAAGGTTTCTCTGCAGAGTGTAGACCCTGATCCGCTGAGTATAATAGAGCAAAAGGGAAAGTTGTGATTAAGCACTGAAAAAGTAATGAAGAAAGAAAAAGTCATACTCAGGCTACCAAAGCAAATGACTAAAGGTAAAAATCCACGACGAGACAACATCAGCAGACCAGAATCTGGCATGAGCTGGGGAGACCAAATCCTCGGTGTCTTCTGCCTGAGTTTGCTCATTGTTGTGCACAGGGATAAAATCTCACATCTACCAGACCCACCTCAAAATGGGGAGATGACAACAAGGCACAGGTGAGGAAAAGATCTTCACTCTTGTAAAAAGAAGCCAGACTTAAAAGGTTTTTTTTTAAAAAAAACTTAATCTACAACGAGGACTCCTGATTTCAGTCCTAAAATGTTCCAAAACAATCTCATGACTCAGTTTCTGCAGCCATTGAAGTAGGGAGAATTACATAAGGTTCTTGCTGTTTGTTTTATGCTTAACTCATATCCTCAGTGACTCGTTATCAAGATTTGTCAGGACTAATTAAGAAGTGTGCCAGCGGTGCCAGCGTTTGCTACCCCGGCGCCGGGCTCGGCGGCGACGCGACCGAGGGCGCTCGTCGCGTGTCATCGGCCAGTTAGTGGCTCGCTGTGGTTGGACACATCACAGGGGTGAAGGTGTTCAGCAGCCCCTGTGGATATGTCACTTCTTTGCATCAAGTTGAGTTTTCTGTAGCAATTGCAACAAACAAACAAGCAACCTTCAAAGTGTGTTAAATTGCACGTGTGGGTTTGTTTTCTGGGATAAGCCACCTCTCTGTAAAGAAGAATAATTAAATGAAAAATCCCACCAGAGCCAGTTTTAAGTCCAGGAAGGTACAAGTGGGAAAAGAGAATCACAGAATCCCTTTGGCTGGCAGAGACCTTGAAGCTCAGGGAGTCCAAGCCCAGGCTGACCCTGCCCAGGCCACCTCTATCACATGTCCTTCAGCACCTCATCTCTTGGCCTTTCCAACCCCTCCAGGGATGGGGACTCCACCACTGCCCTGGGCAGCCTGTCCCAACACCTGAAAAAGAAAACAAGCCTCAAAACCCCCAAAACCCATTCAAAAACCAAATATATAAAAACCCCTCAAGCTCAGCACCTTAACATCAATGGTATTTTTATCTTAATAGCTCTGAGCCTGCTGACCAGTAGCCCTTCTGAGATAATAGCACTTATTGTGTGCAAACAAGTCACTGGTTTTGAAAGGCTCAGACTCTATAGTGATGATCAAGATAGAGAAACCCAGGAAAAAGTTATTAATTCTGAGTCAGTGCGCGGCGGGTGCTCTGCGGTAGGAGGCTCGGGGACACGCGCTGGGGGCTGAGGATAAAGCAGCACGTTGAATAACTGCTGATGAAGTGAGTGCTGCCTGTTCTGGGAGCTGGGTGAGGTTGGGGTTTGGCAGACAACAAAGTGATGTTGGAGCAGTTAATTAACAGCCACGTCAGAACACGTGCGGAACGGGCTGAGGACGCCGCCGTGGTTCTGGCGCTGTCGGGTGGGATCTGCTCACTTCGTGTTGCTTTTTAGGTAGGAGGTGTGGCTTTTTCGGGGGAATACTCAGCCAGAAGGCTGAAAGGAGGAGGATGCCTCTGACTTCAGTGGGAGAAAAATTCCCTCTCCTCTGCTCCGTGTCTCAGCCGCCCTGGAGCATCTCAGCAGCCTGTGCCAAGGCGTGGAGGGCACAGCCCCACCGCAGCTGGCTCTCAGCATTTTTCCCAACTCTGTCCAGATGTTTGGGGCACAGTGAGGCCAGATATTTTTTTTAATTATTGTTATTTTTAAAAAAAATATTTTAAATTTATTTTTAGACAAGAATTAACAAAAATAAATCAGTCAATTGAACAGTATTTTTGTTTAAAGTTCAGCAAAGCTGCAAAGAACAGAAAAGGGACGCTCAGGACCGTGAGGAAAAAGCTTCTCCAGAGCATCTCCCAATTCCATCAGCCCAGCCCAGAGCTTCAACCCCACTGTGTCCCTTCAACAGCTCCAGGTGCTGCAGACAGCGGGGTGGAGGGGACGTGCCTGCACTGGAGGGATCAGTTTATTGTCTGGCATTACACAACTATTGTTACTTCTGATTTAATTACTGTGAATGTGCCATTCCTTTGGTTTTAATTCAGCATCAGAGGAGATGTTCCAGGCATTAAGTGAGTCAAAATATTCTTAGTAAATAAGAAACCAGGAGAATAGTGAGTGTTTGAGAAGAGAAAGTTATTGTTCTCTGTGGATTGCAGTGATTTCAGTGATTTGGCTGAAGTGCCCATCTAATAGAGCTGCCTCTTTGAAATATTTCTGATCTCAAAGGAACAGTTTTAAAGTGTCTCCTGTGCGATAGATTGATCCATTCCTCTCAAATGCCTGGGTGGTTTCAGAGCCAGGGGATGGCTATGGATGGGGCTTCGAGGGGGATGTGTGTTTTACATGGTCTGGTGGGAAAAATGACTCGAGTCTCCTCCTGCGGTGGGGGTGGAAGCAGAGGACACTGCTCAAATGGGGAGAAAGTAGAAATTGCCCAGGACTGACCCAAAACTCATTCCTGGCAGGAGCAAGGGCTTTCCTTCCCCACTGTCTCTGCCTTTCTCTGGCATTGGGAATAGTGGTGTCCAACCCCTGTGCTGGGACTTCTCCTCCTAAACGTGTGCCACAGAGATGGGGTGGGTTCATAATGTTTTGTTCTCCAAAACGGGGCAAGTTTGGTGTTAAAACTGGGTGCATGCTGGTATGTGGAAAAGAATTATTTCAGTTTTGCTCATCCTTGAAATTGGCTTTTTGATGGTGAGAAAAAGCCCAAACAAATCCAAATAAGACCCCAAGACTTGTGCAGGGCAATGTTTTTCCCTGGTTATCCTGGCCATTCAATACGTTAGTCTGGTGGCACTTCACACCAACAACCTATATTGCCAAAAACTACAGAATTCACCATCTCTGCACTTGTAAATCTTGCAGTGTGATGATGTTTTTTAAAGTACTATTATAAAAAAATTATCATTCTGAGTGTGTTGAGTTCCTGATCCACGGGATCTGATAGATCATAGTCACACTACAACAACAATAAGAGCAGTCACTGTTACTGCACGCCGGCACCTTCTGTTGGAGCTGCTCTTTCAGCATCCAGCCAGCTTCCAAGGTGTAGATAATAACTTTGGAAAGGTTCAGACCTTGGCAGCGAGGGCTTGGAGCTCCCTTGCCGGCCTGGTGAGTTTCCCTCTGTCCCCCTGCCAAGGCACATCCCTCCCCCACGGGACAATTCAACGGTTGGGAAGTGATCCGGGGATGCGGCACTGTCACAGCCTGTGCCTGCTCTGGGGGGGGTTCATGGAGCATCTGCCGCCCCGCATCGGGGGTGGGGGATGTCTCCAGGTGATGCTGCGCCGTGGGGATGCTTGTGCCACGTCAGCCGTGGGTTACCAACCATTCGTGGCATCTGCCGGCACCGCGGTGACCTGCCTCCACGGCGGCCGGGCGGCGAGGACAGAAACGCCTGCGTGGAGGACTTGGAGTGGTGCCTGCGACCAGCAGAGAGGCTTCAGCTGGCAGCAGAGGGTCTCTGCTCCTCCCACCGCTCCTTCCTCCAGCAGGACCCAGGGGCAGCCGAGAATGGACAAAGAGCCCGGTGTGTGCAGGTCTGTGGGTCTTTGCGAGCTCAGGGAAGGAGGAAGGTTTCTCTGTCCCCTTGGGTGCATGGGGCATCACGCTGCAGCAGGGAGAGAGGCCAGGGGACATGGTGCTTGGGGGGTCTCCATAGACTTGGGAACAATCCATAATGTGTGTTTTGAATTTACCAGCTTAACATACACTATAAAATATAATTGAGTGAAGAGTGGATTTTAAAAAGGTATCAATCAATAATTTATAAAAATATATTTTATCTTATTTGATAATATAAGAGTGACGCAGGAGTGGCTGGAGAGCAGCCTGGGGGAAAGGGACCTGGGGGTGTTGGTCCACAGCCACCTAAACATGAGCCAGCAGTGTGCCCAGGTGGCCAAGAGGGCCAATGGCATCCTGGCTTGGATCAGGAAC
>VXBZ01004941.1:75587-108291 GCA_013399135.1 Heliornis fulica | reverse complement strand
ACTGGGCCAGGCTGCCCAGGGGGGTTGTGGAGTCTCCTTCTCTGGAGATATTCAAGACCTGTCTGGACACCGACCTGTGTGACCTGCTCCAGGGAACCTGCTTTGGCAGGGGGGTGGACTCGATGGTCTCTGGAGGCCCCTTCCAACCCCTACAGCTCTGTGTGCT
This sequence comes from Heliornis fulica, assembly GCA_013399135.1. Lineage (NCBI taxonomy): Eukaryota > Metazoa > Chordata > Aves > Gruiformes > Heliornithidae > Heliornis > Heliornis fulica. The sequence goes on along the minus strand of VXBZ01004941.1, from coordinate 108,125 downwards.
GCTTTAACCTCTCAGGTTTGTGCTTTGCACATTCCTGGTGTCCTGAAGCTTTCCCAGCTCAGAGGCCAGGTGGGCCTGGGTGATAACACTGGTTTGCTGTGGCATTATCTGGGGAGGGTGGGAGGGGACCCTGAGCTTTGGAGAGGCTGGGGATGTCAAAGCCAATAAAGTACATCTCTTATCCCTCCCATTCCCAGCCTGTGTCTGGAAACCAAATCATTATATGGATCCTGACTCTAAAACTTAGTAAGGCTCTTTGTTTTTACTTGGTGATGGAACACTTGGAAAGTGTTTGGATGGTGAAAATTGAAGTTGCAATGAATTACCCAGACCCTTTGCTTGTGGTCCTCCTTCCTGCACCTATGCTCTCGGAGCAGTGCTCTGCGTGCAGGGTCAGTCCCATAGTTTGCTGTTGGGATACCTAAATCCATGTTGCCTTTGGAGCAATGGGCAGCATAGGGATGCTTTTCCTTCTGCCCTAGGGGAATGTTTTCTCATGGTGTGCTCCTGGTGTCACTGGGACAGTGGATGATACAGGATCTAGAGACTCCAGCTAGAACCTACAGCCTGAGCCTTTAAGGGAAGTGTCCTTGTGCTTAGTGAATTACCTGGGATACTTATCACAGGGAAGGGGCATATTCAGGCTAAATGACAGCCTGTCACTGCACAGAAAAAAAATACTCTTATAAGCTACAGCAATTTTAAAAATAGAAACTGGGGGAGAAAATGGACTTGAAGGTACATGGCACTCAGAGAGATGGGAATTGGTCCTAATGGGCTGTGAGCTGTGCTGGGGATGGAGGGCTGCGAGCACAGCCAGGGCAGCAAGCTGCAGGTGGGAGCAAAGTGACCACTCACATATGTCTCCCCTTATCACATTTATTTTTATTCCTAATTTGGAGAAAGAACTCCCTCAGACTTGAACTTTTCCTTGTTTGGCTGCTGCGAGGGGCTGCTGGCTGTCAGGCTGGCTCTGATGGGGAAATCAGCTGCAGAACCACGGCTGCTCTCCAGGACCTCTTGACTTTGTAAAAATTTACATCAAAGGGAATCTGGTAATATCAGATAGTAATACATGACCTGGCTCCCCAGTCTCCAGATGTGTACTTGGTGTAAGCCCAGGACAGATGGAGGTGTGGTTTTTATCTACTGCGGTGTCCCCAGCAACCCCAGGGACCCTGCTCCCACCCAGGGACTGGCCCAGTACCTCCCCCAGCCCCTTGAGTGCTCAGCCCAGTCTCAACACCGCCTTCTGCACCCACAGGGTGTGCAGCACATCTGTAGTGATGATGGACAGGTCATGATGGACAGGTCATGATGGACAGGTCTGTCCATTCCTTGTGCTCGCAGGCAGAGGAGCTCTTTGGAGCCTCACAGGCCTGGCAAGTTTATTGTCAGAACAACAACCACAAAAAGAAACACTTTTTTGCTCTCCAGGTTGTTTTTCTCACCCTCACCTCTCTCCCAGAGTTCACAGAAATTAGGCAAAGTGGAACAGGACTGAAGTCTGCTTTCATTTTGGTGTTAAGTGTGATCCACTAAACCTGAATCCATCGTCAGACGCAAAAAACACAGAAAACTTCAGCTTTTTTTGTTTGTTTTGATTTGTTTTTTTAATAAGGCATAATGGTCATCTTAATTTTGGGCACCACAGATAAAAAAAATATTTGGAAGACATTGTTTGGGTTTTTTTTCTTTTACCAATAAAATATACCCTGGCATAGAAATCAGGGTGCAAATCATCAGAATCTGTGTTTAGTGTATAAATCCTCCACCTCGAGGACTGTCCTAAGAATGTGTGTCTGTCCAGCAAGACTTTGAACAGGGCTTTTTACTAAAAATATACAAATTATTATAATGACAGTGCACAAGGGCTGCTCTTTTTTTGCTGGAGTGAGTGTGTCAGCAGCAGTGCAAGGGTTCCCTTGCTTTAGGACTTTGCACGTTGCCTTTCAGGAGAGCACAAAACCTCCCCGCAAATAACTCAAGGTTTTCTTCCTCGGTTTTGAAAAGAGAGAAACCCTGCCAATAGCAACTGATTAATAAAGTGAAGTGTCTTCCCATGCAGAAGAAAATCCTGTCCACTTGTAACATGGATTAATCTCTGGCTGCCAGGATTGCTGACTTTCCAATAGATCATTTCTTGGCTTGAGAACCCCAGTTGATCTGGAGAACGATGCCCTGTATTTTAGCAGCGGAGCTTTGCTACCTTTGTGGGTTTTGGTCGGACAGATGTGCTGGTACTGCCACAGCTTTGATGTCATGGTAGATGAACAGAGTTGTGCTGACATCTGTTCTGTGCACTGACTGGTATTTGTGCCTAAAATAGCTTTGGGCAAGAAGCAGGGGTGGTGGGGATGAAGATGGAGGTGTGAGTCCCAGCCCCAGCTGGCATGAGGATTACTTCTTGGCAGTACAAAGGGAATCAATGATAACTTTAACTTCGTGCAAGAAGCCTTATCCTTGAAGTGTCAGAAGTAAAACCTTACTTTAGCAGCTTCAGAAAGGCAGGTGGTGGTTACCTCTGTCCCTCTGTCAGGACCATCTACCCGGTGTCAGCTCGAACTGTGAAGCGCTGGGAAAATCCAGCCCATCCACTGCTGGGAGAGACCCAGGGGGAGGCAGATACATTCTAGTGGTATTTCTTTTTCTTTTTCTTTTTTTTTTTCTGTGTGTTAAAATGAACTTCTCAGGTTAATTAGTTGATTCTTTCTTTTTCCCCTCCCACTTTGCACTTTATCATGATGTATCTCCAAATGAGTTTTGAAATTCACACCTTGTTGACAGGAACATTATTCCGGGGAGTTCTGCTCGCAGCTTTGCTGGTAATGTGTCTCACCAGCAGCTGTGAGGTCCTGGTGAGATGGGAGCGCTGTGCTGGAAAAAGAAACTAATAGAGCTGTCTATGTACCAGGAGAAGTGCAGTCATTTGCTTTATTTAAGATGTGATTGCACTCTTCAGACATAGGGGCTGGCATTTTATGGAATAAAGACCCCTACCCCATCAGAAAAAAACACATCACATTTTAATTTTTCTTTAAACTTGCAGACATAACCCAGCTCAAAAGGTTGAAACCTCAAAAATGTGTAGTTCTAACACAATTATTTCAATGGAAGTGTGGACTCCCACAGTAACCCATGGCTACAGGAGCTTGGGTTAATAAAAGCTGTGCAGACACAATGGCAGTGACATTACAGAGCTGTAAATATGCTGTAAGATGCCCAGGACATTTAGTAAATAACTTAAGCTTGAAAAATTGTATGTTTATAGGCAATTTTAAAGTTTTCACTCAGTAGATTCCAGCGCTTTGGCAAGTGAAGGTAACATGTTGACAATAAAGAGGTCTCACAGTCTCAGATTTAACAAGACTCACTTGTACAAAAAGCTATCAAAATTAAAATCTGACTCAGCAAAAACCTGCACTTTTATGATGTAGCAAGTAGAGCATGTAAGGATTTCACACGTGTGCTGGAGTCCCACCTGTGACATCAACTGTGGGGCCACATGGACCTGTCATGTCGATGCTTTTGCACTTTCTCCACCTGGATGTAGTTCCCTGCCCCAGGGCTTTGGCTGGTTGTTTTGGCATCCCAAATGCTTGATCTTCTTCCCATGGTCTTCTCAGTGCACTAATTCCTCTCTGTGGTGATAAGTTCTTGATGAGAAGCTGGGAAGATTAAGACTTGAACTGAGCGACAGGAGGACTACCCTTAATGAGTGCTCGTTATGTTTCTTGTCAGTCTATCTGCTGGTAATGAGTGTTGTTCATAGTACATCATAGATGCATGAGCACAGACAGGTAAAAAAGCAACGGTGAGTAGCTGTCACGACCAACAAAAGGTGTCCTTGGCTGGCAAGAGAGAGAAAGGTAGTTACCAGCATGGTTTTGTCTTCTGCACCGCAGGAATCCAATGAGATGACTACTGGCTGTAGTTGACCTCTCTGTCTCTGAATTAAATGGAAATGGAACCCAGCAGCCTAGTGAATCTTTTTCAATTTTGCCAGTTTTTATTGACTCCTGTAATTGTCCTGATGAGACACTGCATTTAAGTTGTCTAGTCTCTCCCACCCACTATTTTTCCTCTAGCTTTTCTGAAAGTCTATTTTTTCCATGGGCTGTTCTCATATGCAGCTCTTTACAGTAACAAGTTTGAAACGACAGTTCTTCTATATCTTTTTAAAAATGTTCTCTGGGGAATTATGCTTCAAACAGGGAAATTGTATGTTTCATTATCAGAAAGGTTTCAGGCTTTATCAGAGTCTTTTTGTTATAGTTGTCATGGAGGTTTTTATTATTATTGTTAAATTGAATAATGGGGAGGAACCTGTTCTTAAGTCTTTGTACAAGAACTAAAATTTAAATCCAGATAAATCTGCTCTGTTTGTAAAAGTGACTTTTTAAGGTTAACTGCATTTAGTTACCGTCACTGGAAGTGCAGCTTTGTTACTTTATCTGAACCAGATAGCAAGGGGTTTTACAAGTGTAATGAGGGAAGATTGAACCCGACTTTTAAATGTGGATTGAATGCCCAGCAGTTATTTTTCGGGGACTGTTCCTTCTTGGTAAGCAGAAGAATCCCTCCCTTAACCTCCCAGGGCTGCTGCAGGACCCTGGCAGGGAGGAGCTCCCATGGTACTGGCGTGGAAGGAGATGCTTCAAGAAGACCTGGAGGTGGATTTTCTTTGTAGCAAGCACAAACCACTCCTGTTTTGGTGGAGACCGAGCTGCTCCCAGGTTGGACGTGGCCCCTATTCATGGCCCTTAACGAGGACAGGTTGAGCAGATATTACTGGCATGGCTCCTTCTAAACTGCATCAATTCAGTGATTTAAGCCAAATATCAGAGAACTGCTTTCCTCTGGCTTTACCTGCTCAATACCAGCCCTGCTGCCAGGCTTGGGCATCCTCACCCCCAGCTCACCGCGTTGGCACTGCCTCCGCGGCAGCGTGCCCTGCCCCAGCAGCTCAGCTGGAGGATCATGAAGCTGGAAAAATCACTATATGGAGACAGGATGCTAATTATTATTCTGCATGAACTGGGTATTATTCATAGCCATCAAACATCCCTGGGACGGCAGCAGCTCCCGATTTCTTGGGGCTGGGACGGAATCTGAATAAGCAATAAAGAGATTAAAAGCTTGGATGTGAGTGAGCTCTTGCAGCTGGGAGTCACTGCGGCGAGAGAAGCGGAGGTGCTGGAGTGGAACCTTTTTGAAATGTGGATCAAATCCAGCAAATAGTTTTTGAAATAGTTTTGTCTAAAAAAAGAAAGAAAGAAAGTAAAGGAGTAGTTTGAAAACGTAAGGAAACAAATAATAAATTCAGCATATTCAGGCTACCCCAGGCTTGAGGGAGCTCCTAGTTCAGAGAACGGATGAAAGGTAAAAATCCTTCCTGTAAAGCTTGCTCTGACCATCCACTCGGCCTGCCTGTGAGAGCAATGCATCTTTTTTTTCCTTCAGATGGTGAAATCTGTTGACAATCAGGGGTAGGAAGAGTCCCCCGGGATTGTTCCAGTGTTCCCGTATGGGAACCTTCCTTGTAATTACCACACGAAGGCAAATTATGGGAGGCATTTTATAATAACAAGTGCAGATACTGACCTTTTTCAAAAGCTTTGATGGAAGATGTGAAAAAAAAAAATGGAATTCATTATAATAATTCTAATTTCCTGACATTAAAATAGGAAAGACTTTCTCAATGTGCATCTTCTCAAATAGTTATCGTTAAATGTCCCAGTTTAACAAAGGTCCCTCGACTCTGTGCATGCCAATGAACTTAACCATTGAATTTACAGGTCGGTGTTAATATATGCTTTACAAAAGGAAAGGATTTCTTTCTGTGTATATATTGCTGTTGTACAATTCATTACTGTAGTATAAATGCCTGAATGAGTTTGGTCTAAAGGTGCATAAATACATTTAAATGGATTTAAAATTAGGACTATTAAAATAACTACACAAATTCCCTAAGAGCATTTTTGGTCAAAATTAAATTCAGCACACACATAAAATAGGTTGTGGGGTTTTTTTTTAAATAAAAAGTGAATTATTATATATTATTTCAACATTGTCATTATTTGGTTTTTATTTGAAGTCATAAGAAAGCACAAAAATAATTGTTGAAGCAATTTCTAGGGCCGCAGGGAAGGTAAACAAAAGCATCTGAGTGCTGTTTCTTCTGGAGGAGAACAGGCAGGATTCTGCTTTGGTGCCAGTCTGTTTATCTTCCTCTGGGCTGGGTTGTTTGGGGGGGTTTATCACTGATTGGAAAGACCCTAACCAAAACCATTCTGCAAGGCTTTGTTTCAAGACACAATGAGACAGCCCCGGCTCTAAGGAATTTACCATCTAAGCAGACAAAAAACCCAGAGAGGTTGGAGGAAAGATGTATTATCTCCCTCTTGCAGATGGAAAACTGAGCAGCACACCAGATTAAGTGAATTGCCTCTGATGGTTTAAGACAACCCGTGAGCGCTGTGCACTGAACTTTGATAACACAAGGCCCCGTGAGAGCCGCGGCATCATCATCCTCTGCCGGACGGGGGGAGAAGGCAGCGCTCTCCGATGGGATGCAATTTCTTTGCCTTCTTCCTTGCTTCCAGGGTTTGATTTTCATGCACTGCTTTCTTTGGCATCATCCAAGCTGCTCACAGTGTCTCTAAGGCAAAAGTCTTTTCTCTAGAGAGCAGCTGATTGCCAGAGTCCTGGTTTGTTTTCAGTGTGTTTCGGGTCATCGGGTGAATGTTGACCCCAGGTAATGGAGATGCAGTGGGTGAGAAGGGTGACTCATAAGCACCTGTTGCTGTTTGTTGGTTAAGGAGACACAGTTGGCATCAATCAGGAGGCTGATAAGAAAGGTGGTAGCTGGGGTAAGGGCTGGCTGAGGGGAGTGGCAGGAGATGGTCAGCAGAAGGAGCATCAGCATCGTGGGGGAAGGATCACGCTCTTATCTGGTGAGTGAACAGCTGAGCTGACTCGGGTGGCTGCATGATGAGTGTTCAGATCCTGTAATATGCTGTGCTTAGAGGGAATGTTTGTGGAAAGGAGTACTGGGAGATAATCTCAGTGAGAAAGGCTCTTCAGCTTTCCTCTCCAGAGATACTTCCAGTGCTCTTAAAACCTAAATAGAGGTTGAAAATTCCTTTCTTGCCATGAAGTGTCAGAGAACTGAATTTCTCCCTAGTAGTTCCTACTGTCATCTTCTGTCTCTGAAGACCCCACATACCTGTTTAAAGGGGCTAAACAGTCCCTTGGATGGGCAGTAGAACCCTTATTGAGTGCAGCCATCATCATCTTGCATGTGGATGTGTCGCTTTGCTAGGATCTTGCTCCAGGTCTTGGGAGCTGAAAGGGAGTTTTGGTGTTAATGAATTGCAGTTAGTAGGAGAAATCTCCTGACTTGCAATGGAAATTCACTTACTGGGTTTTTTTTTTTTTAGTGGAGTATGAAGCATGTCACATGTACCTTGGAGCAGGTTTTCACTTGAGAGAAAGAAAAAGAGCACTTTGGAGTTCATGCTGTGAATTTTCTGCAAAGAACAATTTTAAATGCACTGTTTGCAATGCATGACTTTATTTGAAGAAAGGCCACGTTATTAAATTTGGGGTTGTCTGTGCAAACAAACATGAATTATTTTGCTAGCTCAAGTGTCTTCTCAGTCACCCATAAATAAGAAAATGACTTGAAAGTACAATTGATCAAAAATGAAGCATTGAGTTTTCTCCTACAAGGAGGCCATTGAGTCTGGAGTCCTGTCAGGCTGTGAATTTCTCTCTCATCCACAGAAACCCTTTCTCCTTCAAATGTCATAATAATATCTTTGTTTTCGGCAAATGATGCAATAATTCAGATAAATCTGTGCTCAATGAGAAAAAACAGAAATGAATTGTGCATGACATGTTGTGACTTTCCAGCCTGCTCAGAGGGAGGAGGTAAACAGGTCTGGCTCCTGGTTTCCCCTGATGTCTGGGTCTCTTGTCCAGAGGAGAAAGCTCTCCACCTACCATACAGAAGTGTGGAGGTGAGAGCATCTGGGATGATGTCCTTGACCTTTGTGCTGCTGACTTTTCTCTTTCAACCACCCCCAGGGTGAGGATCATGTATGCTGTGGGTGAGGACCCCAGGCCATGGCTGGGCTGGTGGTGGGACCTCTCCAAAGGAGGTGCTGGGTCTGGGCTGATCCCTGCCTTCCCAGGGAGGGGGTGGCAGCATCTCTGTTTTGTGAGGATGAGGATGCTGGCTCCAGCGTGGCTTGCTCTCCTTGAATTTCTAGGGATGCCCTTGTACAGGGGGGAATGAGGTGGATGGTTTCTGGTTGAAGCACATACAAAGGGAAGTGAGGGAAGGAAGGGATTTGCATCCATAGATAGAGTTTGGGGGGGTGGTTCTGTCTTCCAAGTGAGTTGGATTAAAATTTTGTTGAAAACCAGTAATGTTTGCTTAAGAAATGGTATTGGTTTATTGTTTCCCAAAATAGTCATCTGTATTTATTCCTTCATTTATCTGTTTATTTGAGATGTCGAGGGAATGGCCTTGGCATTGCCTGTGCCAGCCAACGCTGGTTTGTGTTGAGTTGGCAACTTTCAAAGACAGCAGGCGACCGTGCAGTGCCCTGGCTCCTGTGCATTTCTGCCAGCCCAATTTTTGGCCAGACTGCCCTAAGAAAGCACTTACAGACACGCTGCCTTTAGCAGTCAATTATCTAAATATTGTTGCAAATCCATTTCCCACAGAAAGGACAGATTTCCAGGCTGAACTGTAACAGTGATGCCAAAGCATGTGTACTGCCACCTCCTCGTCTGTGCCTCACCCCCTGCTCTTGTAGCCTGTCTTCTGCATTGTCTGAGAGTGCTGGAGGCCTGGAATTAGGAGCATCAGGAGAATTTTGACGGGATCAGGTATGCACTTATAAGTAGATTATGAAACGTTGGCTGTAAAACTGAAGTTTAATAAATGGGTCAAACTTATTCCGGTTCAGGGAGCTAATGCAGCCGTATTCCCATTCAGAGGGCCCAGCATCAGTGCCATTTAACCTACATGTTACTGGTGTTAGGACAGATGCACTGAAATTAATTTGATCTGTTTGACCTACATAGTTACACAGGGTGGAAATAATAAGAAATAAACAAGAAGATGAGACCGCATTAGAGCAAATCCTATTTTTGTCCTTTTTTTTTTTCCCCTGCCTAGTGAATACTAATGTATAAATCAAAGGGATATACTTAAAAGTGTTTTAAATAACCATCCTTGTTAGGGGCTGGTGAGAAAGGAGAGGCTTGTCGTTATGCAATACAGAAGATGGAGGTGATATTTACATGTGCTGGGGGAAAAATAGGGAACAAAAGACTGTCTATCTCTGCCAAGTGGAACAGCCTCCTGGGCCTGCTGTTGTAGCTGGATGGAGCATCTGGTTTACTGGTCTCTTTTGCTCCAAGGAGGGGAGAAGTTAAAAGTCTAATTTCAGGGTTTCCAGCTTCATTGACCCCTCAGGTTGCTGTGATGGCCAGAGTTCCTCAGCGCGACTGTTCCCGTGCTGGGTTGTGTGTGTGAGCTCACCCCCTTCTACAACTTCTTACCCCGTTCCCAGCTCTGCTCAGATACACTCTCTGCCTTCCTTGGGTGTCCTCTCCAGCCCTGCTCCCCACATTTGCTTTCCAGATCCCACAGCCACACTCCTGCCACTTTGTTTTTCTTCCCCCATCCTTTCCATCAGCACTCTGCAGTCAGCAGAGGTTACTGAAATGCTGTCTCTTGAGGGCATCTGTTTATCCACTTTGGAGGTGGCTGTGGCTGAAGGTCTTCTGGAGATGTTGGGGTGTCCTGGCCTCACAGGTTGGCAGTCTGCTTCCAATACAGTGAAACTCCATTGCAAGGCTTTTCAAGTCTCTCAGGTTTCCAAGCGAACTGCACCAGTCTAAAATTATACCATTAAATATCAATTATCATAAATCATCACAAGATGCTGTTCAGGTTGAATATGCACCTACTGGGTCTTTCTATCTGGAAATACAGATGAGTGAGGAGATGTTGAAATGGATTGAGTTGGATATTCTGTGTGTTTTGTGGTGTTTTATGTGCTTGTGTTTTGGGTTTTTTTTTAATTTTAGTTGTTTTTTAGCATTATTTTGGTGCCTTGGCAGAGGTTCTTGTGACTCTTTAGATGAAATAAATAAATCATTCACGCTTTATTGGGTGAAGCATTCGTACCTAAACCCAGACTGTGGCATGTTCCCAGGTGTGTCTCCTCTTGGTCATAGAGGTGGCTGGTTCTGGCAGGGGTGGGCTCAGACTAAAGGGAATCAAAGAATTCTGGCTCAAGTTATTGAAGCTGCTGTGGGTGTCTGTGAGGAAGTATTCTGTGGGACAGAGTGTGGGTTTGGCTTGGGTTGAAAAGCAGTGCTAATGCCTTGAGATGAGAAAGAAATCCATGATGGGGGTGAAGGAGAGAAAGGAGGTGGTTATTAATCTTTTTTTTTTCTTTCCCCTTTACTGGTGTCTTTCACCCATGTAGTAAAAGCAATAATGAATATACATCATGTTTTCCTGCCTAATTTCTGGGATGTTTCTCCAATTGCTGTTGGAAATGACTAAGCAGTATTTAGCTGTACACAAATTGGAAGCTGTGCTTTCCCTGGGCAAGGTTGGGCACAGCTCCTGGGCTGCTGGATACCTCAGCTCACGGTGCTCATGGCTGAAGCCCCAGTGCCTGCAGTGCTGTTGGGTGCTGGGGTGCGCTGCCCCGGGGAGCGTTACCTTGCTGGAGCCCAGGAAGCACAGCAGCTGTCCTGGAACCTCTGGACACATCTTTACATGAGTGTTAGCTGTTAGTGGAGGTCTTGTTTGTACTCTTGTCCAGGTTTATTGCCACACTCTGTTCTTTTCCCCATTGAGTGTTGTCAGTAGGCAAGTAGGGTATGCCAGGCAATTCCTCCTTTATTTAGTTTTTAGCTTCTTTTACTCTAAAATGGGAAATCTGATAACTGGCTTCCCTGTCCCAGGTATTTTGAAATCTAGTGATGAAAAGATGTACTTTGGACTAGATAGGCTGTTTTATAAAATATATAATATGTAACCTGTAGTGTAGAGGAGGCTGCTTGTGGAACAAGTTCCATGTCAGCGATTCAGTTCAAGCACAGCTCTTCTTCACCTGGAAATGGTAAACACAATGTGTTTTAGTAACAGAGATGGTGTTAGCACTTAGTGGTGACCTACAGCATTTGCACCCTGGTTGTATCTACCTGCTCAGAGAGCATGGAGTTACCTGGTCACTTGGTCCCCTGACTCTGCAGCCGAAGGACTGTGCCATGGGGTCTCTGCTGGGTGTCTCACAGGGGGCTGGCAAGATCCACAGGGAGTGATGACTTTCCCGGCCACTTAAAGCACTCTGCTTTCTTGTTTTGCTTTTTGCTTAAATAACAAGTGCCTGATCCAGATGCTGTGCTGTGGAAGCTTTAGCAACATCTGCCGCTTTGGCAGCCTTCTCAGACAGTTGTGTCAATGGCTTCTGAACAGATTGGGCTTCACAAAGACTGATCTAATCCACTGGGCACTATTTTTCTTTCTGACTCATCTTTGAATAACTTTGTGCCAGTCTGAATTGATTGCAAACCCTCGTACTGTCCATATAAACAAATCTGTGCGTGGCAAAACAGAGCTTCACCCTAAGAAATACGGGTGCTGTTGACGCCCTGAAACCGAGGTGTTTGCAGTTCCTTGATTACATCCAGTTCAGAGTAATCTATAAGACATGCTGCTCAGTGATTAAAAGCAGCTACAAATATATATGTGTTTATAAGAGACCTGCACATTCCTGTTCTATTAGCAGTGCCACATGTTGTTTGAGGGACCTGGATTATGCAGGCTTCAGCGATTGGTGGTAGCACTGTCCTGGCCCCAAGGGGGATGCAGATTCGTGCTTCAAGCTGAGCAATGAAAGGAAGGGGCTTGGACCTCCTCAGCCTGAGTTTGACTCTGCCTCACTAAGTGTTATAGACTTGATTTTATGTTAGTAGCTTGCTGTTACTCCTCATCATAGCTGCTAAAGGAAAATCTGGTTTACCGAGAAAGAGGTTGGATGTTCCTCCACTTGGAGGTATATATATATATATAGCACTGCCTCTGATTGCAGCAGGCTTTAAAACAGGTAGGAAGGGGTGAATAGTTGATGCATGAAGTCCAGGGTTGTATTTATACTTGAGTGAAGCCAGTGAGTTTATCAGGCTGAAGGGGCTGGTCCAGATGCCTGTGAAAGCAGTAAATGTCAGGTTCCTCAGCTGGGCTTTGACTCGAGCTCCCCTCGTCTGTCACAGGAGCTGATGCTGCTCTGCTGGCAGAGTTGTGCTTCTTGTGGTGAGCACCCTTCTCTTGGGTGGCTGTAAACTGGCCGGGGGGTGGCTCTGCCTTCGGATTCTAACACCCTTCTCATGTCAACTGAGGGTAACTGGAATTGAAAATAAGGTGTGAAACCCCCCAGGCAAACCAGCTGAATGGAAAGAGGCACGTTTGCACTTTGATAAGGCCTTTCATGAGAGGCCACTGCTCCTGCTGGTTTGAGGTTGAAGTGAGAACCAATCTACCAGGGTAGTGACCCTTTAATTCATTGATTCCAGTATCCATTACCTTCTGGAGGGGATAATCCAGGAAAATAAAATGGGTCCTTGATGCCAAGATGGGACTGTTTCAGGCTGGGGCACATCCAAACTGGAACTGGGAGGACTGTGAACCATCTGAAGCTGGTCTGCTGTAATGATCTTTGATGTGATCAGCACTGTGGAAGGTGGTGGTGGAGGTGTTGGCAGGTCCAGGCAGGCAGCAGATTCCCGGTGGGATGTCACGAACCCTCTGAGGAACATCCATCTGCTAACAGGGCAGTGCAGACACAGCATTCCTCCTGCTTGGGAAACGTTTTTGCTTTGGTTTTTCAAGACAGGACTTACCACTCAGCTTCTGCTTGGATCATTTCATGCTCGGGCATCCTTTCTCTTCAGAGAAGCCATAGCTTTTATGAACTTCTTCTGTGGGTAATGTAGAGTATCATGGCTAAGTTATCTTCTTTCCCAAGTTACATGGGAAAACAGAGTTCAGCTGGTTTTGTGATGCATCCCTGGGGTTTTTCTCCCCACATCCTGTGAGATTTATGTCAAAAGACTTATTTGGTGAAATCTGCTGCATTACAAGCTTTATGCTGCTCAACAGGTCAGACTAGATAAGTGTAATATCTCCTGAAACTCTGTTTCTTCTGCCCTTAATCTTTGCAGTCCTGTTTGTCATGAAACCTGACATATCTATGTGGGTGAATCCATTTCTGGCAGTTAATACGCTTGTTTAATACGCAGGGGTGTGGATTTCTGATGTCTGATACGATGTCACGGAATCACAACCAGATGCCTTTTGCATCTCATTTAAATCAACACATATGACTGTTTGGCTTCACAGCCACAGAAGATTAAGAACTGTCTCGATAATATCCTTTAATTCTTTCTTATGATCAAGCTCATGCTACTGATGCTGTGCAGATGCTGACTAATTTGCAATATGGTCTGAAGGAAAGATCAGTCTCAGCACAGGCTCTGCCAGCATTCATGGGTGTATACACGCTGATTTCACTGTTTGTTCCTGCCCTCACGTTTGTGTAGACGACTTAAAGGACGTGTATTTTGCTTGCTGTAAATGTAAATATAAATCCTCATCAGTAACTGTGTAATCCAGCAGTGATATCTCTTAAATTGAAACAAATAATAAATTTTGTGAATAGAGCCGAGGATTGATGGTGTCATCCTTGCAGGCAGTTTATATGTAAAGAGTTTTATGCTGGCTATGCAAATCAACATTGAAATAACACCAGAAGGGAGCAAAAGATAAAAGAGCCGTTAAACCTACATGTGCGTACTTGCAAATCAGCTCCCCCAGCCTGGGAGCCTCCTCCCGCTTCCCCCAGGAGAGAGCATCTTGCCTGGGCCCACAGACAGTTGTGGCTTTGTGGGGCTGAGCGTTACACTGTGGGTTTTCCTTTGCTTGGGCAGCTCCCAAGACTCGGGAGCTTCCAGAAATGTCTCTGTGAAGATGGTATATAGGTCAGTTACACCCTTAACATAATGCTTATTTATCCAGAATGTCCTGAAAGGCTGCTGCAGCCAGGAGGGATGCACACAGGCTAAAGGAAGGATTTCTTTGTACAGCTGCTGCTCCACTGTATCAGTTGCTAAACAGCCCCTTTTCTTGCCAGGTTCATACTGGCAGATCCGTGTGGCTTCCCCTTATCTCAGGCATGTGCAGGCTGCAGCCTCCAGCCATACCCCCCCTCCATGGGTTTGTGTTCAGGGAAACACACTGGGCTCTGCTTTTGGACTCTCATCTTCCCTAGGACTTGGTGTTTCAGGGAGCAGACCTGAGTCCTGAGCTGTTTTCCTGATAAAAGAATTTAATTGTGCCTCCATCTGCAAGAGTAATTGGTGCAGGCATTTGCTTGAAGAAGGTCTGTAGTTAACTTGGGACCCAACCCTTGTCCTCTGCATCTATTAACGTGTCTCAGCATTGTATAAATCACTCTGTTTTGTTTAAGATCTTGCTTATGGTGGAAAAACAAATGATATAACATAAAATGTACGTGTGGGTTGGTCCCTCGATGATCCTTCGAGTAAATTAATCTGAAAAATACTTGGGAAAAAACCCCCCAAACCCCCCAAACATGTACATCCCAAAGCACATTTTAATGAGTCCTTCTCAAGCACAAACAACAGAAACAAAACTCCACCCTCTCAGCTTTTTAGGAGAAAATCAACTTCAAAGCAGAGGAGAAATAGACAATGTAGTTATGGGAAGCAGTGACATTACAGAAAGCAGTGACATTCTCCTGCCAGAGGAGTTTCTAATATGGAATGTGGGTTTCAGAGCTCAAACCCCCGCTGTGGTTTGAGTGTGTGTGTGTGTGAGTGGACAAGCATCTCCCACTGCTCCCTGGAGAGTGTGGTTTTAACCTCTGAGTCCATGCCGTGGTGTTTAAGAAGCGGTGGCCTTCGCAGCAAGGATTAGTCCTTTCATTACTTGAAGGGCCCCAGTGTTCCTGACCTGAACAAGCTCTTGCCAGGCAGGTGTCCTCCATCCCCATCAAAGGGAGCAGAGCTGTTATTTTGGGCAGGAGCAGAGCGCGCTGTAGGTGAAATCAAAGTGAACGTTGCAAATTACAGAGCTCCTGAGTATTGAAATCTGGGTTACTGAGTGTTTCAGTGTTAGATGTGGGGTTTTTTTATAGGATTGGAAATTTTTTATTGCTGTGGTGCTACATCAGGGAACCTCTCGGGGTTATTAGCATGGTGTTTGTGATGGACTCTGTGGTTATTTAGTAGTGGAGGATTTTCAGCATTACAAAATGGGAATAGGTGACCTGTCTTTTCTAAATTGTTTGCTGTGGGCTGCACCTTTGGTCCTGGTGTCACCAGGAGGCTGCCTTGTGTTCAGTTGAGGATGAGCTCAGCGCTGGGGACTCTGGACCACAGGAGCAGTGCCTGCTGCCCCTGCACACCCTAACCCTCCTATAGTAAGGATGGACAGCAGGGATGTGGCATCTGCTGTGCTATAACAGCCTCTGGGTTCGTGCCAGCATGCATTTCTTAACAGCTCAATAAAGGGGGGAAGCACTTGAATACCTGCTCTTGGGGGGGCTGTGTGCCAGGGGAGTTCAACTGGGGGGCTGTGGGTGCAACAAGAGGTGCTGGTGGGGGGCAGTAGGGACAGACCTCTGCCTGTCAGCGTGGGTGTCAGCCCCATGGTGGTTAAGCTGCTTGCAGAGGTGTGTGGTAACACAAGTTACCCCATGTACCCCATGTGAGGGTACCGCTTCCTTACGGAGAGCATCAAACCAGTGAGGCTGCAGCCATGGGGGATGTGGGAAGAGTCATCTTCTCAGTCTCAAAAACCTTTGGCAGGTTAGTTCATGCCCAGGTGCTTATGTTACAGGTGTGACATTCACCCAAGGTGCTGTGAAA
Organism: Heliornis fulica; assembly: GCA_013399135.1. Lineage (NCBI taxonomy): Eukaryota > Metazoa > Chordata > Aves > Gruiformes > Heliornithidae > Heliornis > Heliornis fulica. The sequence continues at coordinate 92,138 of VXBZ01004941.1, read as the reverse complement.
AACCTCTGGTGAACCGTATCTATTGCACCCCCAAACCACCTCCTGGGCCCGAGTGGCACCAGCCGTAGGCCGGGGTTTACTGCGCGAGTAATCCTTGTGCAGCCGGCGGGATTAGTTGTGGAGTTTGCTGCTGCTCAGAGTAAATAAGTTATGAAATCTGGCCTGATGTTATCAAAGAGGATATTTCAAAGTCGTATTTATAGATTCACAAGTATTATCTGAATAAACGTGTCGGCCCACATCCCACTTGCACCACGAGCTTTTGCCACTGCAGCGATAAACATGAGGCAGCCCAAGTACCAAGCAGAAAATTTGCAGGTAAATGAAGATTCATTAATAGGAGTGTGATTTTTCAATAGGCCTTCTTGTACATTGGAAATGTGCTGTGATTGAAATGTTACCCAGGAGAGGAAAAAAAAAAGCAGCTGACTTTAATGGGACCAAAATTACACGGTGAAACCTTCCTCTCCTGCCACGCTTCTGCGGCGCCCAGCAGCGGGATCTCACTTAGGTTGGTGTTGCTTGCCCTGCCCTCCTCTCTCATGTGGAGAGCTCTTAACCAGAGCACAAGTGCCAACACAGGGGTAGGTCACTCTAGAGGAAGTAAATCAGATGTTAGATCTTTGTTTCTCAGATGTTTTCACCAGAAGAAGTGTAATTAATCAGTCCCAGCAGAAGGACTGAGAGGCAGTTTTCCAGCCTGAGTAATGGAAATGGTTGCTGTGGGACAAGCCTCCTAAAGTAAAATATTTAAAACCCCCTGACTTTAAGTGAGAATGTCACACCAAATGCAGTAATATTTCTACTCTCAGTCCTGCTTCTGCCTGCAAACTCTAGATGCGTGTGCGTGCTCATCTGTCAGCTGACAGCTGCTCGCTTACAGAAATGGTGATGGTTTGACATCAGACCACTTAAATTTCCTCAGTGTCTGGGTTGGAAACCTCCAGCATTTCTCATTACTTTCCCTCCAACTTCCTCACTCCTTTTCTCAGTTAAGACTGGTAAGGAATGTCTCCATAGTGTGTGAAAATATACCAACCTGGACACTGCATGAGATAAAATATGTACTAATGCTGGGTAAATATGATGTGTAGTTAGGGGCAGGGACTGAGGCAAGAAAACAGAGTGGAGTTGCAAATAGGAGTAGCTGTAGTCCCAGAGTAAATGGGTGGGAGGTCCCAGCAGGGCTCAGTACTCAGGGATTTATCCAGCCTGGTCCTGAAAACCTCTGAGGATGGAGCCTGCACAGCAGCCAGCCCTACAACTTGGCTGTCCTCCTGGAGAAAAATTGTCTTTAATGGCTCTAGAGAGACTCTATAGAATTTGTGTGTGTGTAAGTGTGCACATAATGTTCCTCTGGTGCAGTGTGAGAGATAGACTTTGTCTTCAAGATCCAGGGAGTTGATGGAAGAGTTACTTTTGGACTTAGGTGGATTCTGCATCAAACCTGTCGGCACGAGGCGGTTTCTTCACTAGGCATGACTGTATGCCAACACACAGAGGACAAACAGGGTGTCAGGGCCACTAGACCACCCTGAGATAGCTGGAAGAAAAAGCATTGGCAATTAAAGTACTTACTGGCAAAGGGCTAGAGCATAGAGGAAAGCTGAATGGCTGTGGGAAAAATAAAAGTTAATGGAAAGTAATTTGGCAACTTAATCTGGAGGTTGGCAGGGATCCAAGTGGATAATAATTTGATTTCAGCTGCTTTTGTGTACTTAGTCATTCAGATACCCTGCAGAAAGTCACACCGAGCTCCGCTGGCTTAAGATGAAGCTTAGCAGCTCATGTCTTGAGCTGGTCAGCCCAGGGTATGGAGGGCCACAGCTCTGAGCACTTCATCAGGGGCAAGCCAAGGTTTGATGGAATTGACACTGATGTATTGATACAAAATCTGGCTTTGCAGGGACATTTGGTTCCCTATCATCATCCTGCTGTAACAGCTTCCAGCTCAGGCAGTCTCAAGTGCGTATCTCCTCCCCCTCACCTCAGTGTTCCCAGCACAATTCCTTAGAGCCGCCGTGACAGTTAGACAGGCATCATCTCTCTCTGTGTGAGTGGTATCCCCATTAAGATAATGAGGAAAGTCTGACCTAGCACTCAACATTTCTACACAGAACACAAACCTAATGAAACTACCAGCTATTTCTGTGCCTCCTGAATATGCTAAATTCTCTTGCAGCGTAATTAAATTGCTGAGGTGCAATTGTTTTGCCCTTTCTTCAAGTTCATGTCAGTGTCCTCGTTCTAAAGCCTGTTGCTTTGTCACACCGCTCTGCCATGGTGGTACCTGCAGATGTTTTGTCTGTGGGGACTGCCTGAGCCAGGGTGTGCTGGTCTCTGGGTCGGACTGGGGTGGCCATCTGTGATGTGTGTCGAGGTGTTATTCTTACCTGTTGAGAAACACCAGACCCGAATACCATCGTTATATATAAATTGTGTCTTTAAAGGTACTTTTAAAGTAATTGTCTGTTTTTCAAGTACTGATGCAGTTAAGGCTCTTCACATGTAATTTCAAGAGGTTTTTTTAACTGTGTGTGGGCAGCTTATGGCTGGATTTATTTTCATTATGTAATTGTTCATTTTAACGAGTCCTGTATGCATGGATCCTAAAGACTCCAGTTGGAAAAACAATTAAAAAAAAACCCCAAACCCAAAAACCAACCCAAAAAGAGCGAGATTGCCATTCAGCTTCTACCATAGGATTTAAAAATCATCAGGAGTTCTCCAGAATGCATTCAGGACCTGCACTGGTAGACACAGTGGTGTATCCCATTCCATCTGTGTTCAGGGGCACGTGCTGGGTGCTCAGCAGTGCTGTGGATTGAAGCTCTGGTTCCAGGTGATGGAGTCCTGAGGGCTTGGGAGAATGGGCCTTCATCCCATGCTGGCACTGCTGCCTCCTCCCTCCTGGGGCAGCTGAGCTGTAGGTAGCCTGGGAGAGCCATCAGCAGGGCTTGGTGTGTGTTGCTGTAGGACAGGGCTCGAGACACACAGCTGAGAAAGGCTTTGGTGCCTCTTGCTGTTTATTAAGTGTTTTATGCCCCTCTTTATCCAACCTGGTGTCATTAGCTAGATAATGAAGGAGGGAATTTCAAGAAACAGCCTCTCCCTTCTCCTAATGCTTCTCTGTGCTTTATGTGCCTCTCTTGCTTCTGATTTCCTTGGCATCAAATTGCCCTTCAAAATGGTGAGTGATAGGCTGCAGTGAGGGAAATGTGGCTGTTGATGGCTGAAAATAAAGTGTCAGGCGTGAAATATTAACCCCATTGTAATGTATTATCTAATTAGTGTAACTCGCTGCAAACTTTAACCGTCTGAAATGTGCTGCTCTTAAACGAGCCCCAAATCACTGCTTATCTCAGCAGTAAACTTATTTAACAGAAATATATCAGGGGCTCTGTTGAAGTCTGCTCGTGGGGCTCATCCTTCCTTCTGTCTGGGATATGGAGCGCTCGGCGTCTCGCGGTTCTCACCGCGCATCCTCAGCCCCACCGTTGGCTCTGAAGGCTGGAAAAGGCTTTATGGAAGTATTTAATTTTTGAGGGGAAAGAGTTTGCAGATTTTGGCAACTAATTGCTCTAGTTTGTTTAAATTAATAACAAGGAGATCTGCTGTTATGACAGTAGCAGTGGAAATAGTTTCCTTGCACCGCTTCCAAAGCAGCGTGCTTTCCCCAAAGAGCCCAGGGTAACGCCTGCACAGCTCGGGGAAGTGCAGTCGCTTTATTCTCTGGGATTCCACCTTCTGAAGGAAGGAAGGTGGGAAATGGCACTGCCTTTCTTGTGGGTCTAAAGATTAAACCTTTCTTTAAGACCTGAGGCAGCTCTTCCAGAATGCAGGGCAGTGAAAAAGCTCTGGGTAAGTAGCTTAGACTTTAATACTAGATGGGAAGATAACTGTAGCCAGTGATCAAAACTGCCAGCAGTCCTTCAGGGCTGCATTTACCAATCTCCCCTCGAGTTTCCCATATAGATTCTGTTTCTGTGGAATTACAAAAAGTAGGATTCATGGTTTAAATGGGAGGTTTTAATGGATGGCTGTGCTCCCAGTAGGTGGACTTGTGGTTTTGTAAAGCGTGTCCTGAAAAGCAGGCGCTCCAGTTAGAAGAGTTTTTTCCTGAGATTTAATGCAGTTAACAAGGGATATTAACTGCTAAGATCCCACCTTAACAAGGGATGGAAAGAGTGCTCCCAACACTCATCTGTGATTTGTAACCCAGCAATTCCTGTAAACTTTCTAAATCCAAGATCGTGTGGCATCTGATTTCCCCCCAGTGATGGGAAATTCAGAGTGCCCTGAGCGGCTGAAAAATTTTTGCCCAGTCCAGAAAACTTCTCTTGTGCTTCACCTGAAGATCCACCCTGTATTTTGCATTTTAGAGGACATTTCTTTAAGCTTGTGGTGCAGGATCCCATGGGGTCAGCAATCCTTCAGCAGCACATTCTTTAATCACAATGAAAACTTCTTTACTGGAAGAGTTGCTAAACATTGGTGGAGACACCATTCCCAGAGGGATTTAAAAGGTGACTAGATGAGGTGCTGAAGGACATGGTCAAGAGGTGGATTAGGCAGGCTCAGGCTGGGGTTGGACTCCATGAGCTTCAAGGTCTCTTCCAACCCAAGGGATTTGATGATTCTTGAGAGTATGTGAGGTGAACCAGATTTCCCTTTGGTAAATGCAGGCTGGATGTCCCTCTCTTTTGCTGGTCCTTCAGCCTTTGGAAAACATTCCTCAGGAAGGGCTTGCTCAATAATATTATGAGGACTTGTGTGGGACAGGCCAGCCTGTAGGTTCCACCATCCTTCTCCTTGCCCTCTATGAAGGTTGGCATGACATCTATTCCAGTCATCGAGGCCATTGAGTAACAACCTCTTTGTGTTAGAGTGCTAATGAAAATTGATACTTTAATAGCGCAAGGAAATAATTATTTTCAAGCATAATCATTCAGATGTAAGCTGTGTCCTTCTCTTTGGCAGTCATCAGCCAGTTGGAGGAGCACATTTCCAAGGTTAACTGTAGAGGAATGGAAATAAGTGGAATTATTATGGAAACTCTTGCAGTATGAGCATGCTTGTTTTGGGCATATTCTTATCTATTAAGTCTGTAATATCTAAGTTTTGCTAACAAATAGCTGCCATTCTGTTTGAGATAAAATACTTCCATTTTGGTCTGGTTGTCCAGAAACATTTAAACAAGATTCTTCAATGATCTTGTTCTCTTCCTGTGGAATTACATCTTGGCATCAGTGTGGCCAAAGCCTTGTGCCTACTGCAGGTTATGCAGAACTTGGTGCTAATGGAGCCTTTCTGCTCCCTTGGCATTTACATTTGGCTTCTTTAGTGACATGGAGATGGGTGAGAGAAGCACAAGAGTTATCTGGTTGCTGACATCTGTCAGTCCCAGCACTGTAAAACTTCTCACAAGCACATATGCTGCAGATCTGTAACCTGCTAGCCCAAGCCGTGAAACCCACAGCAGCGCTGAAATGGTCTGGCAGGCTGTGTGTGAGGATGGGTGTCCTCTTCTCTACAGGGATTAGCAGAAAAAGGCACACTGGGAAAAATCTAGTACTCTTGTATCGAGAAAACTGTGAAGTTTGATGTAAATTATCTATGTGAGATCAGAGGTGAGAGAAGGGGTAGTCAAATTTTTTTTTTTGACAAAAATTAATCAAAGCCCATTTTTTACTGGCTTTTCTCTTTGAAGATTGAGCTTTCTAACCAAGCTGTAATTTTCATCCCATGTTTCCAGTGTTGTAGAAAACTCAGATTCTTCTTATGCCTGAAGTTGAAGGCAAGGAATTGACAGGAATGCTTTCAAGAGGTGAAGCTCTCCATGTATTGCTTGTTCAAGGTCTCTTCCCAGAGCAGGTGTCCTCCCTGTATAAGACACTTGTCTTGTTTTAAGTACAGTTTTTTACAGAATTTGGTGTCAGTGTCCCTCTCTGCTTTGGGCTCACTTTTAAGGCTGTGCTAATTCTGTCCTCCCTGTATATTTTTTTTGGTGGTTTTTTTTTTTTTTTTTACATATAGGAATATTCATTTTAGCTTTTTCAAATTTTTTTTTTATGTAGGTTATAGAGCTTATTGACTAAGTTCAAGGATGTTGGAAAGTTCTGGATTGAGAGATGTTTTAGGTCAAGAGTTGCAAATGAAGGAAGATGACTCTTTTCCCTGTTAAGCAGTGCTGGTCCCCAGGCAAGTAAACACACCCATGTTGTGGATGTTCTGTCACCACGGGGTTTCAAACTGGCAGGCTCCAACATCACCTTTTTTTAATTGACAGTATCTTGTTTGGGTCTTATTATGTCATGAGTAAGGACTTGAGCTTCTGAACATATGACATATGTGGTATAACTTAATGCCTTGTTACTGGGATTGTTACTTATCGACTGGGCTTCAGTTGCATCCAATTGTTGATCAGTCAAGTCATTACTTAGTCACTTTTTTACTGGGTATTTTCCTAAATCAGTTTTTGTGCTCTGCAACTGCTGAGGAAGTCGCTGCAGCAATTGCTAACTGGGAACTAACTGGTTAACTAACACTGTTACAGTTAGGGATCCCATGGTGATGGTTATATACCCGGTAACATTTTGCAGACAGCAATAGAAATACCCTGTCTGATGTTGCAAAGCCGAAGCGTGACAGTCCTTCAGGTCTGAGTTTGCAGTGTTGGTCCTGCAGCTGAAGAGCTGGTGGGATTCTGCTCTTGCAGGAGGTGTCCATAGATGCCCAGCAGATGCTCACAGCAGCTTGTGCAAAGAAAAGCTGACAAGCTCTCAGGTCAAATTTTTTTTTTTTTTTAGAGAGAGAAAAAAAATTATATTTTAAAATCTCAGGGGAAAGCCAGGTGAAGCAAAGACAAAGGATGCAGCCCTTAAAGGATAGGTTTGTAAGGAAGGATGTTTCTGTTTAAGAAATCAGATAGAATAAGAATCCATTCTTCCTTCTAACTGAAAAGCTGCATGAGAGTCAGGGCACATCAGAAGTCATTGTGTTCTTCCTGGCTTCTCTGGTTCTTGAAATGCTCCCTGATGAATTGGAAGGTTTTTTTTTTTTTGGCCATCCTGAATCTCTTGCACTGCAGACATCTATACTGGTGATAAACTGTCACATAATTTTTTCCCAGTTGTCAAGTGCTTGAGACAACCGTCATAGATTCATCCAATACATCATTTTGTTTTGTAATCTGGAAGTCCAGCAAGTTGCACAAACAGAGAGCCAGCAAGAAAGACGTCGAATGGTCACTTCCCACTGACATTTCATGGACCAGATTTTCATTCCATCAGTTGTCAGATACCTTCCATGCACATGTAGGGTTTCTGATGCTGCATCTTGCAAGCCTGGCAAGGCAGTTCCATCAGCTGGCTGGATGCTCCTTGTTCCACAGCTCCTTGATTTAAAAATAATAATTCCATGTACTTGAAATTAATAAAGTACAAACGAGATAATTATGTATTTTAATATGCTAGAGGTCAGTGCATGTCTTTTACCAGGTAGTGATGCATGTTTCAGTTTAAATTAGCAACATTTGCTCTGTGGAATTAATGAGAGTGGCTCTGAAGTGGTGCAGCTTTTGTTATTTTTGACATCTCTGTTAAGCAAAGCCACTCCAGTTTTGGATGGAATATTTAAATGCTATAGTTGTAGTTTGACTTCGTGTTTCAATCAATAGCAAACCAATACAGTAAAAAAAGTATATTTCGAGTGTTTGCTGCTATCTTTCATGTGATCACAGACTCCTTGGCTGATCATTGAAAAACAGATGGAGTGTCTCCTGCTAAATTTCAGCTTAAAGGAGTTAAAGTTATCTTCTGCAGAACTTCGGGGAGGAAGTGATCTTTACACGTGAATTTTCTTGCATGTAGTTATTTAGTGTTGGCAAAACACTTAGAGATGCCTCTGCTGCATGGACTATTAGATCTAAAATGCATTATTGCTCCCTTTCGTAAATGACAGAAGTAGGAAGTGCTGCTTTGGCACAGAGAAAACTTTGAAATATTAGATTTATTGAAAATTGTTGTGTGCCCTCGTAGCAGGTCGGTTCTAGCAGGGAAATCGTAGGTCAGGTATCGGTTTGCATGATCCTTACTGCAGGCTGAGCGCTCAGCGGGGCCCTGTTGGCTGCAGAAACAGCCTGCTGGTGCCTGGATTAGCTGCGAGTCCTCTGCTGCTGTGAGCAGCTCTCAAGAAAGGCTTTGGTGTTGGTGATGGAAAAAAAACAACTAAATATTAAGTAATCTTGTCAAATAAGTGCCGCAACCACCTATGTAAAGGTTGTGCAAATTTCCTCGTAATGTTAGCACATTGTGTACATACCTAGGAGAAACAATGTATCCCTGAGAAAGGAGAGTTAAAGGGGGAGAAAGAACAGGAGGCGACACAAGTCTGAAGACCCATCTCCTGGCTTTGTTAGCAAGACAAAAGCCAAAGCTCACCAAAAGGTCATGTAATGAAGAGGAGTAAATGAAGTAAACAGCCATCAAATATCTTTGAGGCCCACCAAGAAGTCATAATGTGCGTGTGGGTGATAATGAGCTCTCCTAATGGAAAAAACTAACCGTTTCTTGGAAACCCTATGGACATGCATCTATGTCTTGTATGTAGCTGTGTAAGTAGCTCTAAGGTGTGCACGTAAAGATTCCCTGTGTGCACATGCTGAATAGTCACTAAGACTGTTGAGTTTTGATTTCAGCTTTCACCAGTGATACAAATCAAGTTGGCACAAACATGAGCATTCATCATGTGTCCATCTCCTCTTTGTAAGCCCTGTTCACTTTCCAGATGATGGGAAGTTTAACGTGTCGATGAAGCTGCTGCAGGATGGGAGCGCTTCACCTGAGTGATGCTCCCCCAGAAGGGACTGGGGTCTGGCGCTGGAGCCTCCTCTTTCTTCCTCCTTTTTTCCTGTTTTTTTTTTTCCCTTCCATCTCTGTCTCAAGTCAGTCTGCTTAAATAAAACAGCAGAAATATCGTCTCTGTTCATAGTGGGCGGCCATTGACTAGTGGGGGGTCTTACCGGCTGGTTTCAGATCCTGAGAATGGTTTTGCCCCATGGGGTAATTTCACTATTGTCTTCCAGCTGTAACACAGTTGGGTGAGGCCTTTGTGAGGAGGATTTTAGGCCAGGAACCTTGTAGTTATTTCCACAGTGTGCTGAGTTTATGTTTAAGAGTCATGATGTCAAACATACAAATTACTTCTTTTGCATTGTGTTTGTAGGATTTCAGATTTTCAGATTAGATGTATTTTAGACCATCCTGATTTGAAAGATAATTTTTAAGAACTTTATTGATTTAGAATAATGTTACAGAAAAGTGACTTCTCTTCCCCAACTGACTTAATTACTTAGTAAACTCTAATTGACTCCAACATTGTATACTCTGGAATATCTCTTACTTCTGTATGAAATCAAAGACTGGAAAATGGAGAGCAGCGGACAGTGTTGGCTGAGTTTTTCCTCTAAAAGCTGTCTGGAAGCTATTAAATTATTTGGGAGCATTACTAATTTAGTTGTTGGCACTCATTAGTAAATTTAGGAGGGCTGGCTGATTTTCTGAGTAGCAGAAAGGAGTAACGGTTGGGTTGGTTCTTGCCCTTGCTGTCAGGCGACTGTGTGTCCACTGCAGCCAGAGACCTCGTGGGAGAGAGAAGATTGCAGGACATGAGCATTGATTCCCCAGGAAAGCTGACAGTAGCTATTGTGTAATATATCCTGATCCCGAGCACGTCACAAGTCCACATGTCACTTCCACTTAATTTTGGTGCTTGTTGTTTCCACAGTGAATTAATATGCAGAGTGCTTTAGGTTTCATGAAATATTTCTCCCTCTGAACTCGTCATTGAAAGTGTTTAAGTCAGCTGTGCTGTACTTGGGGTTTGCAGTTCCTCCTCTTTGGTTCTTCCACAGTGCCAGACCACACCTGGTGATTCATGTAGGCTTGTGAGCAGGTGTTCAGGGGAAGAGAGACAACTTGGGTTATCAGGTATGGAGAGGGGAGGGATGGAGGCCGGCCTGGTGTGACCTGGCGCGGAGAGGAGAGGGATGGAGGCTGGCCTGGTGTGACCAGGAGTGGAGAGGGGAGGGATGGAGGCCAGCCTGGTGTGACCAGGAGTGGAGAGGAGAGGGATGGTGGCCGGCCTGGTGTGACCAGGAGTGGAGAGGGGAGGGATGGAGGCCGGCCTGGTGTGACCTGGAGTGGAGAGGGGAGGGATGGAGACCGGCCTGGTGTGACCTGGTGTGGAGAGGAGAGGGATGGAGGCCAGTCTGGTGACCCCGAGATAAAGAGCACACACGCTGACAAGCAGTGGAGAGGGAGGTCTGCTGGGACTCCAGCTGTACTGGAAATCCTGGTGTGAAAGTGGAAGAATTGCTCTGCAAACAGTATCAAGGGGAGAAGGAGGAAGGAGAAATATTTTCTGGGATATGCATTAACACTTAGTTCTGCTAAAGCTGTCAGTGGCTTTCACATCAGGAACTCTGATGTTCCAGTTGGGTTGGTGTCCTCTATTTTTCATGTGTGGTTTGCCTCGCAGTAGTGTCTTGTCTCACAATAAACTCCTCATCGTGAGCTATGGACTGTTCCAGACTATAATGAGCTTAACTTCTCAAAGAGTCCAAATTCTGTGGTTGCAGACTAACAGGGAGACTGTGCTGGGCACCCAGCATGCCAGGCTGTGACAGGGCATGAAGGGCCTGAACAATAAAACATCACCTCTTTGTTTTTTAAGCTGTTTACGTGCTACTTATTGTCTTTTCCCTCAACATTCCTCCATTTGCACTGAGCACTGCATTAAGACTCAGCCCATGACCAGGAGGAGGGTTTGGTGAGGTGGGGTGTCTCACAGTGTGGCAGAAGATGCACCTGACACAAGCCTTCTCTAGCAATCTCATCCTTCGGTGCTGAGGCTGTGATGGGGAAAAAAATCTTACCCTAGGGCTTGCTATGTGAGCAGAGAAACAGGAACAGACAGGGATGGAGGAGGACTTGCCTAGCTAGTTCTCAGCCTTCAGGTCTTTATTGCAGACCCTTGAAAATCGTGGGATTTTCACTTGTTTATTGTCTCCAGTGAGAACACACTAGGCTTTCACATATATTTGATTTAGTAATGTAATTTCTGAGACTGGTGGAGACCTTCCACATTGAAACATAGCTTGCTCTAGCTGTCAAGACTTGTGGCAGCTCCCTTTACTAAAATTATACTGAAAGAATAAAATTAAATTTATTGCATATTTAATTGGAATTTCAGTGCTCTTGTTCAGCTGATAATGAATTGGTCCTCAGCATGAGAAAAAAATAAAAATAGAAAAGATTCTCTTGCAGTGCCCAGTTATTGCTGATGGTAATTATAGGCTGTATATTCAGCTAATAGGAGTTTGAACTGTGTTTCCAAGTGCATAGCTTGATAGAAGTGTTTTGTACTCTTTGGGAAGGAGCTCTGAGTTCATTTCTGGGCCTCAAGGGCTTCCAGCATTTTTCAAGGTTTTGACTTGCATGGTTATGTCACCATCCCCCACAGACATGGGGGTGCCTGTGGACATGAGGTGGATGATGGAGAAGGTTTGTAGTCTTGGTTCTGGAGGTTTTGTAGCAGACAGTCACAGAAAATCTGTGCTGAAGTCAAGTGACATAAAATATGAACCTTAAGCACACTCAGCTGTTGTTTACAAAGGGTTTTATGTTAGTGGTTTGAACATTCAAGCAACATCTGGAATAAAATTTTTGGTAATATTAATTCTAATTCCCCTTGTGTGGCAGTTCATTTTGTCTATTTTGTTTGAAATTATCTGGCTGTTTGTTTGTTTTCCCAGAAAGCCTCTTTCTTGCTTTCCACACATACAAAATGGTAACTAGGTGTGTTTGGAGAGAGTAGATTTTCCCAGCGGTGTCTGGATGATCTGTGTCCCCAGCTCAGGAGTGGACATGTCAATGACAAAAAGTCTGTAGAGAAGTGAAACTACAGGGACTGTTTGAGTTCTAATAAGTCAGGTAATTCATCTGTTCTTTTGGAAGATGAAGATGCAGCTTGTTGTTGAGCCCTGTACATAAATGTGGAAGGGAAATGTGAGGAGCCCATGGAAAGTGCCTGGCTTTTGGTTCTGTGTGTCTCAGCTCAAAACCCTGTCCTCCCCTTTCCCTCAGAAACAAACAGCTTTCATTGGGACTTGGTATTGCTCCAGATTCAATCTCCTCATATCTGTTTGTTAAAATCTCATTGTTGAATGAGCCCTTGATGTCATGTTGTCCTTCTCAGATGGATGAGAAGCTTTTCTGTTACTGATACTCCAGCACAACAGCGGGGAGAAGGAAAAAATAGTCCCCTAGGAACATTTTACTTATTAAAAAAACAATTGCAGGGAAAGAGAACCACTGAAAACAGTAATCATTCATTGCTTTGACAGAGCTCCCCTTGTTTGGGAGCTGCAGTACATCCTCACACTAAAGGCATGTCATCTGCGAGGATAATGTAGTTTTTCTAACCCCCAGAAAAGAAACAATTACTGCAGAATAGATACTATACACAGGCTTAGGCAGCCCAGAAGGCCTTCCTGGCACAACAAGCATGGTGAAGAATCAGCAGCAGTGTGTTTCTGTATGAGCAGCAAGTTAGATGCCTTCGAGGACGTGCTTGGGGGCTGGGAGGACGTGGTGGCATGTGAGTACGTGTGTCCTGAAGTGTCTGTGGTGATGGGGCAGATGCAGCCTCCCAAAACTGGTGCCTCCCCCTTCTGAAGAGCTATTTTGGCTTTCTGCCCAGGCTTAAAATCTTTTCCAATCTCTTTGTTTCTCTTTAATTTCAAGGAGTTGGAGCTGATTTTCCAGGCTGGGTTTGGGTGGTGGTGAGGTTCATGGGTTATTTCTTGAAACACCTGTGTTGGAGGAATCCTGAGGGGTGTGCAGGGCAGGTGATAGCTCAGTGCACGTTCCTCCTGAAGGCCAACTGCTGCAGTTGCAGCCTAAGCTTTAAGGCTGAAATGATCTGATATGACTTTAGTCCTTGTCCAGAAGTGACTTGGGGCTGAGAGAGCTGTAACCTGCTGTTACAGTGCTGGCAGTTCACCATTCTGCTCTCCCATCATGAAAATCAAAACACTCAGACAACCCCCAGCCCCCTCCACACTGATGCCTTGGGTTTTAGTGCTGATTTGTGTCTGAACACAGTGATTCCTTAAACATGAAGGTAGACAAGATCAGGGGCTATTCCATCTCACACTGGCAGTTGTTCATGTAAAGGTTTTCTGGTCAAGGTCCCAGGACCTGCAGGAGACTAAAGCACACAGAAAGGTGGAGGTGGTGACACATCTTCTCTGCAGCTAAAATTGAAAACTCTCCTCTCCCTTTCTCCACCATGAAGGAACTTTTTGTGCCTCATTAATGAACACAAGGTGAGCATGTGTTTGAAACAATAGCAGGAGCAATTTCCAGCCCTGGATTAAATTAAATGTCTGAAATGTGCCTTATTTTGGAATATAATTCAGTGGTAATTATATCACATGGGCAGAGCACCTCCTGATCTCTGTTCTCAGCCATAGCACTCTGGTGGAAAGCTGATGCACTTAAGGGATTTCTCAGGAAAAGTTTTTGGAAAGTGACCACAAATACTTCCAGTAGAGCAACACAATATCTCCCACACTGTTCTGACCAATTTAAATTGTTACTCTGAACGGATCCTCAGATTCCATTTCTAAATACTTGTTTGCATCCAGTGGCTGCTATTTACCCAGATACAAGCTCCTATTTTCTCTGCTCAAATTGCATTGCAAAATAATTACTTAGTATCATGCTGTTGCCAGTAATGGCTGGAGCCATTTCCCTCGCAGGTGCCATGCACACCAAGAGCAATGGCATCCTCTGGCCAGCTCAGAAGAAGGCAGAACTTCTGCTTGTTTCATTGCATTACCTTGAGTGCAGGTCTGGGACTGGCTGGACACTTGCAGGACGCAGGTTCCAATGTCAGGCATCCTCAGAGGTGCCAGTTTCACTCTGTATCCTTTGTGTGCAGTGGTCAAAAGTCACAATGACCCTTGCAGGACATGTGTCCTGCATCCACCAGCTCTGAACCCAGCACTTTATCTGGCTCATGTGCTTGTAGAGGGCTTGTGTTTGTTTTCCATTGCTACCAGTCAGTGTCTCCTAGGGATGCAAGGGGCATTCTTGCCACTGCATGGAAATCCTGTGCTCCAGCGGTGCTGAGTGCCTATAACCAAGACAGATTGTAAAACTTGGCCAAACACAACTTGAGGCACTTTAAAAACGTGTTTGTAGATTAATGAAAATGTGTGTTCCCGTTGGCTCTCGCTCTTGCAGGGACTATAAGTCTGTTCCCATCAGCAGAGGGTAGTAACTTCATGTTGTACTTCATGTAAGTTCTGTAGTAGAAAGATTTTCCAGGCTTAACCGGTGGCTTTACATCATCTTTTCTGAAATCTAGATCCTCTGTAGTCACAAAACAAGGAAAAGAGTAATTATGGTCATGTCAGGGGTTTAGTTGAATTTTATCCTTGTATGAATTTTATTGGGCAAATATCTCCTCTGACCAGCAGTAACCCAGAGTAGGTTAATGTATCTTGTGATTATTTTTACAGATGATGTACAGAGCTGGAAAGTGCTTTGCTTCTGTGTCTAGTGCCAAATCCTGTCAGATGGTCAATTCTGGTGTGAGCCTGGATGTGAGCTCTGGGGATCTTTCTGCTGACATTGCTGTGTGGGGTGACGTGATGTCACGCTGTGTGTGGTGACGTGATGTCACGCTGTGTGTGGTGACGTGATGTCACGCTGTGTGTGGTTACTGGCTGACCTGTGACTTCCCAGTAAGGGGAATTCTGCTGTAGGTGCTTGTGGCTGTGTGTAACCCCTGAGAGGTTGAATAGTGTCTGCTGGGGCTGGCATGGGGCAAACTCCTTCTGCCAAGCCGTGAGATGTGGCTGTGGGTCATGTTTTACCTGTATCCAGGTCAGGGTTCTGGTCTCATTTGTGTCCCCTGAAAGCAGATCACTACATGAGCTGGTCATTAGCATCTGAAGAAGGTGACTTCCTTACTCTTTGTCTCACCCTTCTCCTTCATCTGAGAAATAGGGGGCGGGGGGAGCATGAGAACAGGTTGGGCTCCATCTAATTAAACCCCGTTTGCTCTTGCAGCCTCGGGAGCTGAGTGCTGAGCTTTAAGTGTGTTAAGTGCTGGTGAGCAATGAGCTGTGGTAGCTGCAGGGGTGCCCACTGTGATTGCTCTGTCCAGGGCAACGTCTTCAGCTTGAAAAATTCACACCAATCCTGCCCCATGATTCATCGATTTAAATCAATTTTCAAAGGAACATCTGCAAGAATTAAAGGATTATAAAAGTGAATGAGTAATTTTTTTCTCAATCCATTGTTGATATGACCTGAAAAGGGTGGATGATTTATTCCCTGACAATCTATAATTCTACTTGTTAATAGGCTGGGTGAAATCCTTCATATTTATGACAAGGGATTACAGGACGCTCCAGTGAATTAGCACAAACCCCAAATGAATCTAGTGCAAGTGGCAGCATAGATGAGGATTTATAAGGATCTGATCAAGGAATTTTCTGGAAAGATTTGCAGTGACACACTGAAGTTTGCGAATATTTCCTTAAGCTTCTGTTTAAAAGTAAAGACTGCATAAATTAATTGACAGCTACTGCATCATAATCATGCAAAGGCTGTAGCAATATTAGCAGAGTGGAGTTTGAACTTAAGAATGCTGCAACACCTTTTAACTAATTAATAAAGCCAACTGTATTAAATAAGGCCAACTGTAACTAGTTATTTGGTAGGCAAACTCAAAGGAGGATCTAGAAAAAAGTCCAGTTGTCACCAGTGAGCTAATTATGCATAATGGCAAAGGATGAGCCTCTTTCAAGAGTAAGAAATCATCAAGGGAGGCTTTGATACGTGATTATAAACATAAAAGAGGTTGAGAAAAGTAGCAAATGCCTAAGAAGGGAAATAAACAATGATCAAAAAAGGAGAAGCTGGCCACACCAGAGAGCTCTGGGAGAGCCCCCAGACCTCATGTATCACCTGTCCCCAAAATGGGCAGAAATCTTGAGGTGGAAGAAGCTTCTGAAGAAGGGGATGATGGCTGGTTGGGGCAGGCACAGAAACAGCCTTACCAGGGCGAGCAAGGGGCAGAGTGCAAGAGGCATGGGGCTGCCTGCAGAAATGGACAATTTGTACTGAAAGAGCAGGGAAAATGGGGATAAATCATTACCTTGAAAGAACAGAAAGTGGAATGGATGGATGTATCTGCAAATGACCTGTATTTCCCAGTGAGGAATTACACCCCTAATAGTCCCCACAATTTCCCAGCAGTCTTGTTAATTTGATTTGTCTGGCATGAGGCAAAAGTGGATGATCTGAAAACCTTTAAAATGGATTGAAATGGATTCTCTGCTGCCATCTCCAGACCTGCAGTTCTGAGTCTTGGGATGGTCACAGAATCACAGAACTGGAGGGGCTGGAAGGGACCTCCAGAGACCATTGAGTCCAACCCCCTGCCAGAGCAGGTTCCCCGGAGCAGGTCACA
>VXBZ01004941.1:47018-75470 GCA_013399135.1 Heliornis fulica | reverse complement strand
TCCTTGTGCCTCCTCTGGACTCTCTCCAGGAGATCCCTGTCTGGTTTGTACTGGGGAGCCCAGAACTGGACACAGGACTCCAGGTGAGGCCTGACCAGGGCAGAGCAGAGGGGTAGGATCACCTCCTTCCACCTGCTGTCTGCACTCCTCCTAATGTCCCTCAGGATCCACTTGGCCTTCTTGGCCACCAGAGCACACTGCTGGCTCATGGCCAACCTGTCACCCACCAGGACTCCCAGATCCTTCTCCACAGAGCTCCCCTGATTCTCAGTTTTGGGATGGTCTCAGTACCATGGATGAGCCCAAAGGACTAGAAAGCAGCCTGACACCTGCTCCTGCCAGCACCTTCCTCATCCCTGCCCTGAGACCACTTATGCACCGGCCAGGGAGGGTGTGATATGGCCAGAGGTTGATCCTTGCACCTCCTGATTCCTTCAGATTTTCTGTTGGATTTTCTGTTCCCGTGGCAGCAGTCCCAGCTGGTTGCACTGGAAATGTGCCTGTGGTTCCTGGGTACCTCGCTTGCACAAAGGAGTAATTTCATTAACCAGCTGCAGAACGTGTAGGATGGAGACCCCCCTCATAACATAACAATGGTGGGTAAAGCAATTAGAGAATTTGCTCGTGTCCTGAGCTGCAGAAGCACGATTTAAGAGTTTTTACGAGTTGTAAGGAAAAAAAAAAGCAGATTAAATTGTACACCACTAATATTTAATTTGGGAGCCTTTAGTTTTAGTTACAACACACTCAACATTTTTATTTGTAGCTTTGTCGCCATCTTTGTCACCGGGGGACAAAGCTAAGAAAAAAATCAAGTTTTAAATGAAGGGAGGAGTATGACAAATTGCACCAATTCGACTCAGTTTTACTTAGAAAATGTTTATTAATTTTGCTGAGTGTTGTGATTGTTGACAGGATTTACTCCTAAGCAGCGTGGTGTCTGTCACACACACGTGTGTCCCTTGTGCACTCTTGGGGAGGGGACAGGATGAGGTGGTAGCATCTACTCAGGCTTTTCTCCGCTCAGTTTTACTATGTCCCTCTTCACCAACGCCTGGCTCGATGAGGAGCAGTTGTTCTGGATGTTCAGAGGTTGGAAGCTTCCAGGGTGTTTTTAAACTCTGCACTGTAGGTGCTGCTGCCTGTGACACAAACACCTTTGTGCCACGAGGAACCTCGTCGTGCTGCACGGGAAGGGTTGTGCGAGGCAGAGCACTGCCCTGTGCTCTGGTGTGCTCCGCTGGGCTGCCTGGCAGGAGAAGACCAGGGGCTTGCAGAAGTGAAGCTAATGGCAATGCCTCCACTGACACCCCCTGCACCTCCTCCAGCCCCCCCATGCTTGGGACAGCCCACAGGGCCCAGGGCTGGAACATCCAGGGAGACCCCTGGGTGTCAGATGGGGGGTGCAATCGCTGAGGCTTCTTTCCTGGAAAGCACCGAGACTTCTGCCTGTGTGACTCACTCCTGCACAAACCTGCTCTGCCCATCCTAACACTGGAGATTCTCGCTTTTGTTACAGCCATGGTTATTTTTTTTTTTTCTTCTTAGTGAAGGTTTTGATTTTCAGGATTTGCTGAGCAAAAACTGAGCTCTGCTTTTTGCAAGGAGGCTCAGTCGTGTACAGAGGCACAGGACTCGAGAGCAACTGCAGGAATTGTGCTCCCAGTATCATGTTCCCACCAGTACAATGTGTCTCTCTTTTGATATAGAGCCAGGCTGGGAGAGCTGGGCTGGCTCAGCCTGGAGAAGAGAAGGTGGCATGGGTGTATGGTCACATGGTTATGTGGGTTATTCTTTAGTGTAAGAAACTTCAGAAAATTTGAATCTCCTAAATTGATAGAGCATCACTTTCTATCCTAATAAATGTTCCTTTAATACTTGGGATGTTTTATAATGCTTTCACCAGGCTTGGGAGAGATGTGGGCTCAATGTAGGAAAACCCCCCAAAACCTGTAGGAATGAAGTTGGGGGCACTCAAGCACAATATATAGATTTTGTAGAAGATGAAACAAGGTTTTTTTGCACGTTTATTGTGTGAATTGCAATCTATTATAAGAATTGGTGGTAATAAAACACCAATGGTAATCACTGTGTGTAAATTCCCTGCCTTAATTTTGTGCATAATGGGCAATACATGGCAGTACCAATTATCCTGCATTCCCCATTTGCAGAGGTAGCACTAAAGATAATGCCGATGTTCCTCATTGCAATTTCTATTATCTCCACAAAGAAACAGTTAATAAACCCCATAAAACCATTAGCAGATCGCTCATAGTATTTAAGAGACATCTGGGTTCTGGGAGACGGAGGAGAAGCTGGCAAGATGGGCTTCAGGTTGCTTAGAGAAGGTGGCTTCCTATGGGCAAATAGTAAACAAGAAAGTGAATAATGATCTGCCTGAGGTAGGAAGGATGCTCTTGAAAGGTGTAGTCACAGCCAGAAACCTCAAAAAGTGAAACAGAGCATGTGTAGGTGATATTGTGGCATCCATTGTGTCCCATAATACAATCAGTTGTCAGGTGAGTTTGCACCCTGTCAGGGTCACACACTCCTCCAGTGGAAGGTTTTGAGTCCATGTAAATGGTCCAAGGGCTGCCCAGTTCAGCGTGTGAAGGCTCCTCACTCTTGTTCACCCAAAGGGAAGAAGCATTTTATGTTCAATGTAACTTTTACTTTTGCATAAACAGATGCCTTTTCTCAGGGTATAATTCAGACCAGACAACAGAAGGGAAGGATTTCAGAATTAATTATTTAGGGCAAGGAATAAAACTGCCCCAAACCCAACCATGCTGAAAGGCAAACTGAAAACACGCTGGGCAACGCTGATTTGGTGCTAAAATAGAGACAGTGGGCACTATACATTTATTTAAATTGTACTTGCAGATCTTCCAAATGGTGATTTGAAAGTAACACAGTTGCTTTGGGGTCTTTATGTTGCAGCACCAGGGCAACAGCTGGTGGGTTTCCCAGGAAGCTGCCCTACACCTCCCTGTGAGCCCAGTGCCCCCCAAACCGTGCCACCATCGTGCTCCCCCTGGCTCTGTGTCCCTTCCACCTCTGAGCCCTTGTTCTGGTGCTGTTACATTTTTCTTCCATGTGGGAAGCCATGCACAATGTCAATTTGATCTGATTTTTTTTTTTCTTCTTCTTTTTGTAAAGCTGCCATCAACTATTTATAAATGATTATATAGATGCTGGAGGAAATTAATCTGCTAACCAGATAAAGAGAGTAATATGTGGCTCATTTACTCTTCTCTTTTCCTGGCTTTCTCCAAAATCAATTGGACTCTGCCTACTGACGCCTGTTTAATTCCCAGACGTTTCTGAGTGGATCAGATATGTCATTCAGAAGTTATTACAGTCCATCCAGCAAAAAAAAAAGAAAAGATTTTTCAAGGTTAGGCGATCATTAAGGCCTGACTTGACTTAAAACATTTTGTAGATCTTTTTCAAAGGGATTTAAAATGTGCTTAATGCATTGTAGGGAAATATGATGAATTTCTGTAAAACTGCAGGGACATTGAATCTGTGTGAATCCTCTAACTTGTGCGTGGAACCTGCTCTCTCTGAAGAATTCAAAGTACAGGTTTGTAGAATAAAGCATAGACTAGTTTGGGTGGCGTTTGAACTTCAAGGTTTTCAGGTTTTTCACTTAATCCTGAGGATTGTCCCGTTCAGGTCAGCTCTCCTGGTGTCTTCCTCCCAGCTCAGCATCTCCCACAGGAGCTTTGTCCCCAGTTCTTGCTATCCCTGGGCAGTTAAATGCAGGTTTAGTGTCAGTACCTATTTCGGGGTGAGAGCCTTGACGCTGCGTGTTCAGTGTTTCATCTTCATCATCCCCCTCAGCTTTTGCTCACAAGTAATCTCCAGATTTAACAGAACAAAATTGAACATCCAAAGCCAGTTGTTCCAACAAACCTGGCTGTCTGTGCCCAGCTCAAAGCCACCCCATGACCTTTCCTTATTCCCTATATTAACCTTACGTTGGGTTTTGCATTCAAGGTACTTCTCAATTCATCTGTGGCCTATTCTTGGCTCCTTTCAGTTCTCCATTTCCCTCTCTTCCCCCCCAGTGCCCCATTTAAGGGTGTCTGTTCCCTCTGTTTCTCCTCCTCCCACCCTGGCTATGATGGTGCCAAGCAGTGTCAGATCGAAGGCTATGGCAATTCCAGATTTTCCAGCTCATCAAATCGCAATGCAAAATGATTAGTAATTACTAAAAGGCACAAGAAGTATTTCAATCACAGATTTAGAAGGCCCTGCTCCATCCTGTGAGACAACAGGGTGATGAAAGGAAAAGAGGCAGTGATGAGAGCACGGGAATAACATTCAGGTCAGCATGAAGCTTTCTGTTTCTTATAATATCTGTTTTCTACCCATCTGCACAGACAAATACCAGGGAGGGGAGCTCAGAATAGGACACGCAGATCCCATCCATCTGCTCCCAGTCATTATAAAACTCTTCCTCCTACACAGGGAGAATTAAAAAAAAAAAAAAAAGATAAAGGACTCCTGAAGATAAAACCCTGAGCACAACACTGTTGAGGACCTTGGTCCTCCCCCACGGCCAGAGGGCCAGGAGATGTTCTCACATTTGTGCAAACACAATTAGTACTAGTGATCTGCCTGCCTCATCCCATGGGTTGGTTCTGTTATGTAGCTAGTAAATTCCTTGCTGTATAAATTGTGATTTTATTGATGTTTTCAGAGCACCTCATACAGTGGAGACTCGCTGAGCTGTAGGTAGTGTCATATTTTTATCAGAATTAATAGTGTAGTTTGTTTATTGAAGAGCTGCCCCCTGCACCCAAACTAGACATTACTTCCACTACAATTTTGAGGGAGACTTTTGACTTTATTCAGGCTTTCATCTATTGACTTTCTCTTTAGAGTGCTGGCCTGTGTGTCCTATGTGTTTTATGTTGAAAGAGGCCTTTAAAAATCATTTTCAACCATCATTATCAGAAGCAGCAGAAGAAGGAACGAACGTTACCGAGAGCCAGCAGCCATCTGGCTGTTCCCACACTACCACCTGCGTAGGGCTCTATGGCCTGGTTGCTGGAGGAAGACCCTGCTTCTGCCTCCCCCTCTCCAAGGTGATGGTAGAGGAACTGCTTGAAGTCCAGCACTCGTTTCACTGCACAGAGCTCAGGAGCAAATGGCTGGTTTAGAGCTCGTGCTCTGTGTCTTGTAGTGTCAGAGAGGGACGTCCCCGCGCAGGGCGCTGGCGGGGTTGTACCGAGCATCTGCTGGGGTGTCTCTCGTGTGGAAAGCATATGGAAATGCACTGGATAGGTCACGTTTTGCATTTTAAAAATTAATATATTAATTCTCAGTGCATGTTTTTGCTCTCTGGTTGCACAGTGAAGAGCAGGAGAAAGCACTACGGGAGAAGGGCTGGAAAGGCAGTGCCAGGCTGGCGTGGAGGGGGTGGGGGGGTGGAAGAGGAGGAGTGCTGGAGCAGCACAGGGTGGGAGGCATGGAAATGCCTGGTGTCCTGCTGTGGGGGGTCTGAGGGACTGCTGAGGTCAGCAGCACAGTGTCCTGAGAGCTTTCAGAGGAGCAATGTGATCAGGGGGATGGAAGGAGGGGTGGGTGCTCTGGGCTGAGGGAGCAATGTCACCCCATCCAGGGGACCAACTGTGGGTTTTCCTTCCTCCTGTTCTTGCTCTGGGTTTATACTATGAAGGTGACTTCCCAGGGTTTGACCACTGCAGGAATTAGCAACTCTAGGTCTTGAGAAGTATTTCTTCATTCCCCAGAGCCTCCAGCCCCGTGGAGCAGTTTGTGATGGTGCATGAGTGTAACTTACCTTTGTGTCCTGTCGGGCTGCTCCTCACCTTGTCGGGGTGTCTGCCTTGCCCATCTGTGTCTCGGGGCTCCTGCAAGCACCAAGAGCAATCAGTGCCTCCAAACCTCTGTGCTGCACTCTCAGCTTTCCTCATTTCATAACTGGTTTCACCCCTAAGTAGGAGTAAATAGGTCACCCCAGCATGGTCCCCTACGTAATGTGAGCTGACATAACCTGACCATATTTGGGTGCAGGGGTTGCAGTGCATCAGGAATCCCTGATGCATCAGGAATCTCTGATGCCTGGGAGATGCTGGGCTTACCCTGCCTGCCAGGGGCACTGGCCCCAGGCTTGCTGCAGCAGGAGCTGGGACCTCCGTGGGCATTGTCTGATTTGTGAGGAAAACGTGGCCAAATGACTTTTCCTCAGTCCTACAGGTCAAAGGGGGATCAAAGTATAGAATAAAAATAACATAAAAATAAAAATATTAAAAAATCATGGTTTTCTTTGTGAGCTAGGGAGGAAGGAAAGGGGAAGCTGAGATTGAAAGCATCCTATGTCAGGGTCCAGTATCTGTGCTCTAGTCTGGGGATGGACCAGGACTCAGGCCAAACACTACACTTAAAAGTGTATAATTAGAAAAATAAAAGACACTCCTCACCCTTCCTCCAGCCTCCTTTTCACATTCTCAGACTCTGATATCCTTCCCTATCAGATCTACTCCCAAAGTATTTTCATTTCAACTGGTGGAATGTGTATCCTCCCTCCTCTGTGATGGCACTTGGCACCAGTAAGGGGTCCAGCCTGTGATTTTTCTTTAGTATTAATGAAATGGGGTTAAGGTATACCAGAAACCTTGTCACCGCAGCAGTCCTGCACAGGGAGATGTCTTAGGTGTTGGCTTGTGGGTGCTTATTTCAGCTTCCAACTCTCGATGGTCACGGTCAAGCAGCGTTGCACTTGCAGCCATGCTGCTCTGAGGATGGAGATGAGGCTGGAGTGTAGACAAGCAACCTCATTAGCAAAATTCTGTGTATTAGAAGACTTTTTTTTTCAAAGGCAGAGTCTGTCTTTGTATTTTCTTGTCTTATTATCTGGAAGGTAAAGACTCACTTGGCTGGTGCTTGTGTTGTAGTACCACAGACCAACCTCTGAGGGAAGACCCTCTTCCTTCTTGAGGTGCCTTGACCAGTGGAATAGAGTTGGTATCAGTAGGTTTAGATCAGCCCTGGAGATGGTTGAAAGGCATCAGTTTCAGGGAAAAAAAAATAACCCACACAGCACCTCCCCCCTCCATTTTTAATCAGGAGGAAGAAATCCAGGCTGTCAGTTTGAGTGTGCAGGTTCCAGAAGACAGATTCGATGGAGGGGCAGAAGTGGCAGCTGCCTTTGGACAACTGTCTGGAAGAGTTGGCTGCCTGCTGCAGTCAATCCTGAAGCTCAATAGAGGGTTTCAACTCCTGGATGTGCAGGAGCAGGTGATGGCAGCTAGGTTATGTCCCTGTCAAATTAGAGAGCCCAGAATACTGATAAGCCATCGAGTCGTTAAAGCCCATTTCAAATGGAGTCACTTCAAATGAATGGAAATTAATGGAAATGGATAATGGAAATCATTGGCTTCAACAGAGATATAATGTATTTAGTTTACATGTGTCTTAATGGGAATTGATGATCCTCATTTTGAATTTAATGGAATTCCTGCAGTCTTATTGCAGTGTAATAGAAAATAATATTCTGTAATTGAAAATCAATTCAGATAATTCCTATTAATAATTAACACTCCTATCTCGGAATTGTCTAACATCTATAATTTAGTGCAAGGGAAGAAGCACATCTGACAGCCAGGTGAGGCAGGAGGTGAGGCACGAGGTGGGGCACACTCCTGTGTGTCAGGGTGGGCTGCTGGGAAAGCACAGAGCGGGGCCGATCGTCCCTGCGCTGGGAGCGAGCCCCCCCCGGGTGGGAACCAAAGTCACTGGGCTCCGTGGGGTGGTCACCAGCTCTCTGAGAGGTTTTCCTGGTTACCCACAGAGTGGTGTCTGGCCTCTCCCCTGCAGTGTTCCATAGAACAGAATCGATGTGATGTGTCCTGTGGTGCCAGGAGAAGAAAAAGCCACTCGGAGTGGCTCTATCCCAGTGCTTAGTGACAGTGGAATTGGAGTGTCGGCTGTGTGAACAGAATTAAATGTGGATTTAAGATGAAGCATAGGTTAAGGTACCTTTTTCTGCCTTATTCTGCAAAAATCCCAGCACTGCCACAGGGCAGATTCTTGCTGCATCTCCTATTGAGCTCTATCCTTCTCCATTTAATCTTTCTTGGGTGGGTGAGGACCCATGCTTCTGCTGAGGGTGACAGGCAAGACAAGGTCATGGCCCATCACCTTCCCAGTCCACAGAGCCAAGGACTGGGAAAGAACAAGGACTTCCTCTTTTCTGAGTTCAAAAGGATGATGTCCATGGTCTAGTAGATGCATTTCTCCAGACCCTTGTAGGACACAGGTGTTTCATCCTCAAAGAAACATGCCCCGAGCCACCGTGGTTGTTCCAGTTAAAGAAGGTTGAGGGAACCTTGCTTACCCACTGGTGTCTGTGCCAGCAGTACCCAAGGTCAGGATAAATAAAGCCTGTCCCATTCCCTGTCTTTCTGCCTCTCCCAGCAGCTGGTTTCAGCGTTTAAAGCAATTCCCCCTCTCTAGAGCTGTAGAAGGAGCAATGCACCTGCAAACTGTTCTCTCTGCCTGTGAATGGACAGGACAGCACCTCTGCCTCAGCCCATGGGAATTCAGTAGGAGGTGACTTGGACTTGCAATGTCCCTTGTAAACTGGCTGGGGGAGAGCCCCTTCCTGGCCACATGCCCTTGTGCTTGATTCCTAGTCTGAAACTGTGGGTTATAAAACCAGGAAAAGCTTTGTGTTTCCCAGTGCCTTCAGGTTATGCTTTCAGGTGAGATGGCTGGGACAGAGGCTGCCTGTCATGCTTTGGGGCAGAAATCTGGTTCAGAGCATCACACAGAGCCCAGGGAAGCCCTGGAGTGAGTGTGCTTGGTCAGAGGAGGCAGCAGCTGCTCCCTGGGTTTGGCTGTTCCCCCAACAGTTCCCGAAGAGGATGGTGACCCAGGACGTGCTTCAGCTGGTGCACAATGGCACTGTGCTGCAAGTGTTTGAATTGAGAAGCTCTCTGGTTCGAGAGACCAGCACATTAGTGCATTTAACAGTACAAGCACCCATTTCCCATTTCATTCTCAAACTACCAATTCTAAATAATTCAGAAATAATTCCTCTGAATGCAACTTTTGTCAGCTCTTACAATGAGATTATTAAGCAGTGTCACTTCAGCAGTAGCTCCTTTCCTAATTATACATTCAGGGCCACAGAAAACCTCCTTTCCTTTTAATTACTCTTTGACATTTGATCTACAGAGTTGTCTGGCTACCAGTCATTGTATTTTTTTCTCTCCCCCTCCCCTCCCCACAGTTTTCTCCATTAAACTGATGTACTGAATTGCTTCTCTCAGAAACTTTGTGTTCTTGACTTTTCAAACAGCGGGTAGAGCACAATCTTTCTGCTTTTACACTTGAGCTCGAGAGGGAGAGTTAAATACTGTGTGTAGGTCTGCTTCAGCAGCCAAGTCTAGATGACTCTTTGTTCTTCTAAAGATGAAGTAGGTTTGCATCACTTAAGCTGCTCTACTCAAGGGAAGAAATATTGATCATGGGCTGTCAAGAGACTGGGATCTGCTCCTGGACTGCCTGTATTTACCCCTGGTTGTAGCAGCTGTGAAAGTTTATAAATTATGAAAAAAGCTAATGGTGGTTATAGTTTTACTTAGTGAATTCTAACTTCTTTGTGAGGAAAAAAAATAAATAAATCTGGTTCACAACTGACTGAAGTGTATAAAAGTATCATCAATCTTTCTCAGGGGCTCTGGCTCAACAGAGAGGTTGCTTTGGCTGCAGTCCATCAGGACACTCAGCGAGAGCTGCTTGGCTCTGAGTGCCGGATCCAGGAGAGGACCTGGGCTTTTATGAAATCAGAGCTGTGACACTAATGCTGGGACCTGGGGGTGAAGCCCTGGGGTCCCTGTGGTGCTCCTGGTGGGGGTTTGGACCATGGGGCAGGACAGGGCAGGCTCATGAAAGAGGATGTTAAGGTATTCAGCCTCAGACATTGGTACCTAAATACTACTGAAGCTCTGTTGTGGCTTTACTTAAAAGGACCTGGAATCTCACAAGAGCTTGCTATTGAGCTGACAGGTATCAGGGAATTATTTATGAATTCCAAGTTAGCTTCTTCTGGATCCCCAGACAGCTCTTTCACATGCCTCTTCCTCCCCTTTTGAACAGCAAGTGGCATTAATGTCATTGTGGCACCTCAGTTTCAGCAGGTGCTGCTTGGCACAGTTGCTTCTAAGTAAATAAGGTGCATTGTTTATTTGAGCAGCACGAAGGAGTTTATGATTCTAATCAGTGAGGTGATTTGAGGGTTTGTGCCCCAGCTGATGGGATATTTTTACCAGTCTGTAATGTGTGCCCTGTTTTGCAGTGTTTTACCTTTCAGTTCAAAGGCACCCAGACGTTACAGAGGGGGTTTACGTGTGTGTGTGCGCAGCGGCGCCTCTGCACATCACGGCATCGTGTGGGGGATCCCTGAAGTAGGACAGCATCAAACACTGCAGAGAGTGTGGTGAGCCTGCTGCACACTAGCATCCATGCAATATCTCTTTAAATGCTTATCTGGAAAGATAAAATAAACCATTCTGTGAAGAAAACTGACGTTCCCTGAAAAACAGGGAGGGCGAAAAAGAGAATAATTGAAATAAAAGCATAACATCTGCTTTGAAATATTCACCCAGTAAAGAGTAGCTGTAGAAACTTCAGAGGGAAATGAAACAGTAGGAAGTTTCAAAGACTCTATTAGGTGGCAAAGTTAGAAACTCCTTTCCCTCGAGGATGCTGCTGAGAGAGAGAAACAAGAGGTGATGTAATATGCAGCTCTTGTGCACTACGCCTGTATATCGTTGCACACGAGTCCTTGCACCCACACCAATATTTTGAGGTCTTTGCACCCACACTACTATTTTCTGTAGTAAGTGTGGGCAGTGAAACTTACCATGGATGTTTCTCCTAATCCTTCCTATTTACATATTCATATTACACACTTAGGAATGTTGGTGATGATTCTCTAAACCCCCATGTTTGGGCACTGCCTTTCATCTCGGTTTGTCTCTTCCACTGAGGAGCTGTGTGCAGCTGAGGAATGGGGTCTATGGCTCTGCTGAAGTGTGTTACTCCGTGGTAGAGGGGGTAACTGAGAAGAAGGCATCAGTGCCCACAGTGGAGGGGTCGAGGGGTCTCTGCAACCCCTGACTTGAGGTGTGAGAAGGACACGGATCCTGTGAGCTGGTGTGTCCTGTGGTGCCCAAGGCAAGGAGAGTGTGGTCTCTGCTGTTTTATAAAAGAGATTAATGCTGTGGGCAAGGAGTACAGAAGAAAGCAAATTGATTTAAGTGAACTGGTTTTTATAGGGATTTTCTGCATATAATTTCTGGCAAAACAGCGCTTGGATGAAAAGTGTAATTTCTGATTCTGTTCTGAAGTGGATTCAGGTAAAGAAAAACCTTCATTATCATGTGAGTTTGTAATGGCTTTTTCTCTATAATTGGGCTGAGCTGAAGTGTACAATAATACTGCTACATGGGGATGATTTTCCCTAGGTAAGGGGGGAAAAAAGTTATTTTCCTATTTATAACATCACTTTGTTATATGTGCAAGCTACAAAATGCAGTAAGGACTCGTTACTGAGAATACTCTGAGTTTTGTGTGCTGGTGCCCAATGCTGTCCCCTGCCCAGCACTGCTTTGTGCTGGGAACTGCTACTGGGCAGCAGTGAATCAAGGCATGTGGGCAGGGGGAGAACTGAAGTTGGGGCTTTGTCTCTCTGCCTGCTGCATGCAGCCAAGCTCTGAGATGGTGATGATGATGATGATGATATCTGCTAGAGATGCTTACCCCCATCCCTCACCCTGTATCATATCCTTTCTTGTAGGCTCTCTCAGGTTGAGTGTGTCCCATCCAGACCACAGTGATGTTGAATGCCCAGTTAGAAAAATTAACATTGTTTTTTGAGCTAGAGAATCCTCTTTCCCTGTAATTGTACCAATGGGACTTGTAGGCTCGTGATCAGAAGTCAGATGAGAATACTCAGAGATGGGTTTACTTGAGGCAAAGGCAGCTGCAGTAGAGAGATGGCTGCTTGGGAGGCAGCTCTTGAAGTGCAGCAGGACAGAAAACCATCCAGGAAGATAAATGCAGGAGGGAAAAAGTCTTTTGGAGACTCTTTTTCTGAAGCACATCCATTTGCTGAAACACAATCAGCCAGAAGAAACTGGGATCAAAGTGTGTGTGTGAGAAGACAGTGCAGGTAAACCAGATGAGATGTGTTGGGTACTGGTGAATGGAGGGCTCTGAAGCTGGATGACACCAGCTTCAAAGGCACCAGGGAAATGACAAGATGAAACAGGCAGTTACCATGGGGGTGAGAGAAACTGGGCTCATGCTTTGGGAAGAGTAGGATAGATGAGTTTAGCCTTGTTTAAATAAAAGCAATATGCAAAATCTGCAAGAATTCATGTATAGAAAAAAAAAAAAGGTTACTGACTGCCAAACCAGTCAATGGGCAAGATTGTGGCACCCAGCTGAGGCACGTGTAGGCAAGTGTGATGCACGGAGGAGACACAGACACCACGGTGATGGGCACACCTCTGAAGGGATGAGTGCTGGGGAATTAAGGGGACCTTCCAGGCCAGTGTGGGACCCCTCCAAAACGGATGGGGTGTAGGAGCACATCTGTCAGTGCAGCAGAGCTGCTTTCTAACACCAGGTTAGTGTGGGTGCCCTGAGCACCCAGTCTGGCAGAGGAGAGGAAATCTCAGTTTTACACACTGAGGAGCTGGATGAGCCAGTGATAACGAGCTGAATCTTGGTGCTGTTGTGTAATGTTATGAGAACAACATGATGGCACCATGAATAAACACTTGTGGCACCTGGCAGCATACAGCTGTCTCACAGGGGGGACACACTGCTTGTTCAGTTGAACATTAAAAGTTGCATTTACATGTAGGATTTTTCCATGGATCTGGTCCCTCATCACTACTGTCCTCTGGTGTTAGGCCATTCCAGGCAAGCTGACAGTACTATAACAAAGGTTGAAGGCAGTTGGTATTAAAAATAGAATAAATCAGCTGAAGGAAAGTGATTTATTAGGGAATGGGGAGGGCTCTGCTGGGAGGGAGGAGGGGTCCCCTGAGGCTGCAGCAATGCTCTCCTCCTCTAAGGCAGCTCTTCAGTTGTGCCGGTGGCTTGTCTCAGTCTTCAGATTTAAAGTAGTAACACAAACGTTCCTTCTTCACAGCTATAAAAATGTGATTAAGAAAGGGTAGATGGGAAATACTGAAGTTTCATAACTTTTCTGCCATGGAAGTATTTAAATTGCACTTTGTTGCCTGTGATGAATCTGTCACCCCAGGAGGAGCCGATCTCCCGAGCTCTTGGCTCTGGGAATATTAAAAAGCCTCTGCCACGGGTTCATATATTTCAATCTTCTCCGGCTCACTAGACAGACGTTGCCAGGTATAGGAGCTAAGTGGGTAAAAAATTAGCTATTTATTCATTCCCTCCACCCAGCACTCTCCCAGCAGGAGTATGGCCTGAGCGCAGTCCAAGTGACTAGAACTGAGCCTAATAACAGCTCTGCTGATTTTATTAACTAACCTTTTCCTTAATGATGGAGAAAATAAAAGCATGATTCCTAACTGAGCAGAGTTTTATGTGCTGACCCCGTGCTCATGTCTTTGCTTCCTCGTGGCCCCGGCCTTCCAGCATCACTTACGGACCGCGGGATGCGCTCGCCGCTCGCTGGGGAGGGCTGGTCCTCTCCTGAGCTGCTGTTCTGGCACTGTCCATCTGCAGATGCTGGCAGGGCTGCCTGTCCTCACAGATTAATCCACCAATGCAGCATGCTCCAACTTTCTCAGCAATCTGCTTATCCGTTGCTGGGTGTTGCAGTGGGATTCTAGAGGGTGTGGGCTGGAGGAGTGGACCTGAGCGTGGGATGAACAGCCCAGGGACCTTCCCAGCAGCAGGGAAAAAGTCCTTCCATCTAGGTTGCAGCAGCAAATGTTTGCTTACCTCACTCCCATCTAGAGCTCTCGTTAGAGGGTCTGTGGCTCCAAGTATGTAACTCTTGTGTTTTTACTTTTAAAATTCAAATTAGTCATTCCTGAGCATCATCAAGTAGACGATGACTCATCAGCTGTTGAACTGGTTGAAGCTCTGGGAAAAGAATGTGCTTGTTGGGGAATGACTTTTAAAATACATTCTTTACAACATAATTATCATGTTTGATATATTTTCTTCTTTCTGTGGAAAATGTCATGCTTCTAAACTAATCCAGTCTTATTTGAAAACCATGTAAAAATTAGCATCAAAATAGTTACAAAACCCAGTGACCAAACAGCTTAGGTGTGCTCTGGGTTGCAAATGCAAAGCGCTTGTAGGTGATTATCGTCTTTATATTGTAGAAGTTACTGTGGGAAATGAAATTAGGAGAGAGTGCACATTAATGAGCTGCTTTGGCTGAACATTTTGGACATCCTCATGCCCTGGTTTTGTCAGCACAGCTGTGGGTATTCGTTCTGCTGAGGTGGGGCTGATATGTCGAGGGGGCTCTGCTCCTCCACCTCCTGGTCCCTCTCCGAGGGTCTCCGCAGGGACTCGGGCTGGGCAGCACATCCCTTCCCTGAAGTTGGATGGTGTCAGAGTGTTTTCTCAGAGCTTAGGGGAAGGGAATGCTCGAGTTCAGAAACCTGCTTGTATCCTTTTTTTTTCCCATGCAAGGGTAACTATTGATTTGAGACTGAATAATACTTTTAAAGGATTCAAGGGCGATAACAGAACAGGAAGGACCTTTGTTGTGGTATATCAAGCTATAATCTGTAGATCAATGAAAAACTTTATTTAATGGTTTGAAAACTAAATGGATTCGATTTAATTAACTCTGTAAGCTGTAAAAGGTATTTATGAGAATTAAATTTTAATATGGATTCCCTGAAGGCAAAATGAAGTTTCTTCTCTGTTAAACAGAGATTGCATCTCCTGTTTGTTTGCCTGCCCCTGCATCACAAATACTGTTTTGGGGGCAGGAAGAACAGAGTGGGGGCAGCTGGCATTAGGAGACTCTCAGGTGCCAGTGGTTCCCTCCACTGGAGCATCATGCCTTCTCAGAGCAGGAGCTTGTTATTTCCCTTCTGAACCAGCCACCCAGCTCTGTGGTATCGGACCAACTTTTGGGGAGCACTAGTCTGCAGCAGCATAGTGCAGCCTCTGCCCCTCTGCTGGTGTTTGCAGATGTGGAGCTGGACCACCAAAAGTCCAAAGAGCAGATGCTTCTCCATCTCAGCGACCTGTTGCACAAGAGCTCTGCTCCTCTGCCACGGGGCTCAGCTCACGCTGGTGTTTGGGGTGAGCAGAGCAGAGGCGCTGGCTCAGGCTTGGCCACGCAACCAGGTGTTTCCTTACCTGTTCTCACCTTTCTCCTCAGCCTTTCATGCCTACACCAGCCAGTGTGTGTAGGATAGTACTCACCCACCCTGGCTGTGCTGTTGACATCTTCCCTCCCACCTCCCTATAGGATGGGGAGGCCATGGGGTGTCCCCAGCGTGTCCTGGCAGCCCCTGGCGCAGAGCCTTGGCCAGGGCTGGAGTGGTCATCCCATCGCCGTGTGCAGCCAGGCTGGAGGGAGGGTGATGCCCACAAACCTGTGAGTTTTCCTTCCCCTGTCACTTGCTCTCATGCATGAATTGCTGTTCTTGTCTGATCCTGCTTGGCTTGGCTTTGGGGACTTGATTCAAACCACTCTGCTGTTGTTAGAAAACACTCTAATGAATTCCTTCAGTGCTTCGAGATCCGTAAACGAGAAACATCGCTCAGCAACACAATTGTTATATTGTAAGTTTGAGAGGGAAAGCTCCATTAGCCAAAAAAAAAAAATAAAAAAGGAAAAGAAAAGAAAGCATGAATCAATGTAGTGATTTTTTGAATGCTTTGGCAGGGTTTGTCAAGCCAAGATCCCAGTGTACACACCATGCCTCTCTGCATGGTGTGTACACCCAGAAGGACATGCCAGAGGAGCAGAGGGGTTTCTCTTACCAAGTGTCACGTTGCTTAGTCCCTCCACCCTAAGTCCTGAGAGCTTTCAGGGAGTCACAGCCGACCAGCTCTTCCCAGCATGAAGTTACAGGGTGAGTGATGCTCCAGCAGCCTTTGAGCCGTTCCGCGCAGTGCCAGGGTCCGCAGCAGACACGGTGCTGCAGAGCTTGCTGAGCTGAGCCCCTCGGAGCCCCTCCAGCCCCAAGCCCCTGGTTTTCTGTTTCGTGGCTTCAGGCTGAGCTGTGTCTTGTGGTACATAATGCTCACAAGTGCCTGTTTATGTAATATGCAGCCATAATGTATTTATAGTTTTTGTCATGTACGGTCGAGCATCTGTTCAAAACTGTGACATAATTTATCCTTCGATGGAGATTTAGGTGGGTTTGTTCTGAATCAGTGAGCAGATAGCCAAGATCTCAGCCACATTCTCTGCCAATATCTTCAACACTTTCACCTTTTGGGAGCGCAGCAGCCTACGTAAAACCCAGCCTCACCGCTCTGCTCTCCCGGGTGCCCAGGTCTGCCCTTCATGACATTGGCCTGGCACCATCCACAGTCCTGTCTTCTCGCTGCTACAAACACTGTTGTGTTTTCCCAAGCATAGCTGGTACTTCCTTGGAGATGGTTTCCTGCTCTGCAGTTCTGTTTTCTTTCCCTGAGGGTGCTTAGGAGAGCGCTGCGCCCGCTGTCGCTGCAGGGCAGCCCCCGAGCAGGAGGGTGCTCAGCACCTTGTGCTTCCTTGGAAAAGATTTGGATCCAGTTTCTTAATGGGTTGCCAGGTCTGCACTGGGCAGTTTGTGCTTCTCAGGCTGTATTCCACTGGCAAATGACTTCAGAGAGCCAGGGCTGGGCTGGGAGGGACAGCAAAAGGCATCCTGGGTTTTGACTCTGCAGAGGTTGGGTGCTTCAGGAATCTGGGGCTGAAGGGAAAAAGTGGAGCAGGGGCAAACGATGCTGTTCCCACATGATTCCCTGTTTCCACAGCAAGGGGCTCATCTCACCTTTGCTTTGGGTCTCTGCTTCCTGCCCAGCTGGTAGAAGTAGAGGATAAACACCCGGGAAGGGCTGTGCAGGCAGCTGATGCTGAGGGGATGGGACAGTGCCTGAGGTGAGGCCTGTGCCCAGGCAGTGCTGTGAGTAAGGTGAGGTGGTTTGAGTACAGCTTGGGTGTAACGTGCTGAAGGAGGACACGTGTGGTTGTCCCCATCTTTACACATCCTCTTATTTTGACATCTGGTGTGGGTACCTTGTGATGGGCTCCAGTGCAGAAGCACATCTGGCTTTTAAGACAAAGCAGGTAAAACTTTTCCCAGTTTTCCATGTGCCAAACCAGCTGGTCAACTTTGAGCAACCCCTCCCATTGTCTCCTGGGCTGCTGTGGCCTCGGAGTAAGGCATTATTTATTAGGGACTATGGGAGAACAGGAGGGAGCTGCTCCACAGGGTGATCTCTTGAGCACGAGTGAGTAAGACAGCGCCTGTCCCAATAAGCGTCAGCGGGAGACACATCACACGCGTGTGAAGTCGCGGTAGCGCTTGCGTAACTCGTGCCGTCGCTCCTCCGTCGCTCCTCATCCTGGTGGATGGACTGGGGAGTCGTGATGGGGTGGCTGCTCCGAGGAGAGAAGCAATTGCTGAGTGTTGTAAATCTCTGCAGCACTCAGAGGCTGTTGGTGACGTGGTGGTGACGGTCCTGCCGCCCGCCGCGGAGCAGCTCGCCATGAGGCTGTTTGCCAGGAGGTTTAAAGCAGATAGAGACCTGTATCGACATTGCCTGCTGGAGGAAAAAAAAAATGCTGCTCCTTTCCTGAGTTAGAGATGAAAATAAAGTAAGAAAAAGCTCAGAATGAGAAAAAAATAACTTTGCCACAGTTTTCAGGGAGAAGTCGATGCTCGAGGCCTCCTGGATTCGTGAATCCATCCAGTCCGTTCACTGGTGCCAGAAATCTGTAGCCCTGCTCTCTTTTACCAGATTAACTGCTTCAGCTACTGCTGGCAATGGCTACTGGAGACTGCTGGATGCTAGGAGGGAAGTAGCATAAATTTTCAGCCTTCCCAGAACTAGAGATGTGGAAAGCTTCCCCACCCCCCAACCCCGTAAGCCTTTGCAGGGCTTCTCTTTTATTTTTTTTCTCTTCTGTTTCTTCTTTAAATCTCAGTCTGCTTTGAAAACATATGTGATAATACATAATACCCTTCTCCCTGTTGTTAGGGGATTGAATTTTTCAGGCTGCACACCTTGCCTAGGATTGTCGGAGCGCTGAGCAGCCACTTCCACTTCTAGATTTCTGTTCCTTGTTTGAAGTGTTGTCTAAGGGATTCAGCTGGGGGAAAATGTGCAATTCTTTGCATTTCTCTGAGCTCTCCTGGCTGAATCTCTCATCTCTGCTATTCACCTCAGGTTGCTTTTGGATTTTCTTTGAGTTTTGCAATTAAATATATATCAAAAGCCTCTTCTTATTCTGACGTGTCTTAAAGCTCGTGTGTTGGAGCATCCCTGCTCGCCCTGGCGGAGCTGAGCCGCAGGTTTTGCTCACCCATTCAGTAGTTGGCTTTGCATGTGTTGCTCTCCCTGCTGCAGAGCATTCATAATGCATCTGCTGCATTTTTCAGCACCCACCAGCTCCACACACAAGTGTGAGGGATGAGGAGCATGGATAGCAACTTAAATGTGACAGCCGCAGCCCTGCTCCCGCAGGACATGTGTCCCTGTCCCTGGAATAAACCAGGTGAAAGCCATGGGTGGGTGGACAGAGCAGAGAAGAAGTTATCTTTACATCACTGAGGGTAGTAGAGTAACCAAGCATGTGATACCAGCGTGGCCATGGGTTTGGTGACTAGCTGAGCACGTTTGATCTGGCTTGATTGGCTGCAGTGAACCTCAGTGTGATTCGTGTGTGTCAACCCCAGTTTCTCAAGGTGCTTCAAGTGTGTGCAAGATCTTTGGGCATTAGTTGTGTTTATGGAACTTTAGTGGTAATGGTGAGTTTTGAAAGAATAATTCAGTGACCTTATGAAGAGAATCATTTTGATAAATAACATAAATTGGAATTATTTTTGAATTTCTGCTAAATCTGAATCTGGGCTTGAAGTGAACCTGGAGCTGATGTCTAGTGGTGTTTATGGGGGCAAGTGGAACCGCATCGCTCGCTGGGTTCTGAGGGAGGTTGTAATGTGAGACTGAACTAAATGAGGTTTATTCACTTATTAAATTTATTGAGCAGAGAGAATTGGTACCAAATGGAGATTTTTGGCCACTCACCTTGCTCATTTTGTTTCTTTCCTTTGTTTGGACAAGAGGAAATTGGGTGTTTGTGGATGTATCTGACTTATCCTGCAGTGAGGATTTTGGGGACAGCCTGTCCTCAGCCCTCAGGTCTGATGTGGGAACAAACCATGTCCTCAGAGCCTGTGGAGAAGCCACTGTTTAACTTGTGCAGTTGGTTATTTCCCATGAGAGAGTCCATTACACCCAGGTAGCACACGGAGCAGATCGGGGGCATGAGGCGGGTTTGTGGAGAGCACACGCTGACTTACACCTCCTTTACACTGGAGCCATAAAAATTGATGAGCATCAGCTCACTCCTTTCTGTTGCTGTTTTCTGAAGCTCCTGAGATCCCAGGGGATGCCTGAGCCCACTTGGGGATCTCCAAAACCTGGGATAGGGTTTAACCTGGGGCTGCCACAGAGCAGCAGCGATGCCTCAGTTAGCTCCCTCTGGGATCTCACACTGCTGGGTTGCTCAGAACCTTCTGGCTGGGTTTGGAGGCTGCCTTCCCTTCCCGGTGGTGGGAATGCCACAGCTCTGGCACAGCCAGGGCACCTGCCTTCCCTCGGACAGCAGCAGGTCTGAACCCAGCGTGTAAAACAGGACTGTGGCAGCAGAAACCTTCCACGCTGGTTTGTTGTGAACAACCCAGCTTTTACGGTCTTTATATCAACCATACATTTCGTTTTAAGTGGGTTTTTTGTTTAAAAAATGCAGTTTAGTGATAAGTAGATTGTTCTCATTTTCTCCTAATGATAGTGTATGATAATGTTAAATTTGCTTTCTCATTTATGCAACATCATTTTGAAATCAGATCTGAAAACATCTTTTTCCTTGCCGCGAAACCTTTATTTTCCCTTCCCTTTGATGCTTGGTTTTTATTAACTGTATCATTTAATTACATGTAAGGCGTTTTCCCACAGAACTTCCGTGAAGGAGAGTCTTCACAGCAGCTTTGTCTTGTAAGAGAAATAAGGTTTTCTGTTCTCAAAGCCTAATCCCGCATTGAAGTGCACAATGCCTCGTTCACACATCTTGCACAATTAGCTGCAGCCTCTGATTTAGCATCCGGCCACCTCGGGGCATGTTGATGCTGCTGGGATACGGGAGGTTGTTTTCCTCTGCAGCGCTGGGGTGCCAGCATCCACGGGATGGGCTGACACCCCAAAATGACGGTGTTTTGTTACAGATGCCGTATTCCAGTTGTTTGCTGACCAAACTGGTGGTAGTGACTAGGAAAGCAGCAAATTGGTGGCTCTGGTGAGACTGCGAGAGCTGGAATACGTTCCAGAGGGTTGTTGGACGGGAGCTTTGGCTCTGCCCTGCAAGGGGGGTGTCAGTCCCCACTCTGAGTGTGCCAGTGTGGGATCAGAGTGGGGCTGGGATCTGCCTGACATGACTTGCCAGGCAACACCGAGCTCTTTTGAGGCTGGGGGGGTCAGTGCCAGCATCAACCCCTCCCCAGGCTGACTGGGACCAGGCTGGCCCAGCTCCCCCAGCCAGCGAACGCTCTGGGGTCCCATGGCCAAAAAACCTCAATGATAAACAATCATTTACTTCACAAAAACATCTCCTGTGGCAGCGATGGGCTTGCAGTCGGGTGTGAGGGTGGCTTTTTGGAGGGTTTGTCCTCCTGGTGCTCCAGAGCATCCCCTGGGCAGCCGCATCCTTGTGCAGCAAGGCGAGAGGGCGCAGGGCACGGGAAGGCGGCGCCTGCGGGCAGTGGAGTCTGTGTACGCTTCTTGTCACTACTTTTAATTTTCCTGCTTATTTTCTGCTCATTCTTTGTGATCCTTTTAAAAAAAACACAAATGCTTTTTAATAGTTGCAGCAATTAAAACCACTCTATTATCTGAAGAGAGAGCGGTCACGGACGTCTCGCGTTCCCTGGAGTGGTTTCTGCTCGCGCTCCCTGCGAGGGCTGGTTGCTATAGAAGTCCTCACAGAGTGGCAGAAACTTGCAGTGGTTCCTAATTGTGTGTGAAATCTCACCCAGCCAGGCCCTTGCACAGCCCATATGTCCCAGTTTGCACCAAGCCCCTCCATATTGATGTGGTCCAGCTCCTGAAGATGCTCTGTGTGAAGGGGGATGATTTCATCCTCTTCAGCACCCGAGGTACAGTCAGAAAGCAGTTACAGATCGAGTTCAGCTTGTGTTTAAGCTGTAGGGGGGATAAAGAATTGGTTTCTGCATGTACTTGAAAAATTATCAGCACTTGAAAAATCTTGAAATAAGGTTGGCTACTTGATGATAGGTTTGCATTTAAAAATGGGAAGGACTACAAGTTAGATTTATATTTATTACAGCACACGAGAAGCCAGATCAATGCTGCAGTACACCCTCATTATAAACAGGAGCCAGTTTGAAGGTCTGTTTTGAATTATAGATGTAACTTCCTACAGAATGATAGGCAGTAATCACAGAGATGAAAAGGAAACAAAGAAGAAAATGGAGTAGGTTAAATACATGTGTGGTGTACATACTGAGTAGGTAGTTGTGAACGTGGAGCTGAAATCTATGTGACCGATGCCTCTGCTAATTAACTATTCATGGATGTATATATGCATCGTGCTGGCAGCTTCAGAGCTGGTTACAGGTCTGTAAATCCACGAGCTGCTCTGGAGGAAAGCAGCCTTGGTGGGAAGGGTCTGGGCAGGCATGGAGGCAGACAAGTGCTGCTGGAGGTGCCACCAGCACACTGAAGGGCACTCTCTGGATTTGGGCTCAGCATCTGCTGGGGCAGCCCTGCACCCCAGCACTGCCCCACGCTGCTGCTCCTGCCCATGGCTCTAGGGTATGGGACTACAGATGGAAGCTGCCTCCTTTTCTGCCCTTCAGGGATGCTTGAACATCACAAAGGATCCTCATCACACCTTTTCTGCATCCCCAGCTGTAGTGCCCGAGGTAGTGGAGCACCAGGAGGTGGCTCAGGGATGGGTGACCCACCTGCCTTGGCGGCACATGGGCTCTTTGGCACTGGATGTGGCAGAGGAGAAGACAACAAAGCTACATGCAGCTGGCAGAGATGGAGAGAGAGGGTGGCAGGAGATAATTGAAGAGTGGATGGGGTTTTGCTTGCAGGAGGGTGAGGATGCAGTGTGGACTGGGAGGAGGGAGGATGCATGGAGGAAAGCAGTGGCTGCCCAGGACCTGTGGGACTGGTTTGGTGCCTGAGCCCTGAGCCATCTGGGGGTAGCCATGGCAGCCTCCAAGTCAAGTGCTGCTTCTTCCAGCAGTCTTGGTGAGTGCAGCTGAGTCGGGAGCATGAAGGGGTCCTCTGTGGAGGAGAGGGCAGGAAGGTCCTACAGCTCCCTCCTCCATCGGTGCAAAAGGTGGAGGAGATGTCGAAGAGACATTGTTTAAGGCATCTGTTCCAGTACTTCTGAAGCTGTTGCTGGATGAGATCCAGATGAATCTAAATTGGAAGGTGTTGCAAGTGCCAGATGGAGCAGGGATATGTAGCAGAGAAATATGAAAAGCTTGGAAATACAGGCAATATCTTTAAAGAAAAAACCCCCAACAAACCTGAAAAAAGAAAAGCTTATCAGGCCTTGGGGAAGATACCAAAGACCTGGTCCTTGGTGTGGGACATAAGAGGAGCCATGGCAAAGAATACAGTTACCTATAAAGCAGGTTGGAGCCTTTTCAATACCAATTTTTGGTCTAAATATGGCTGGTTTACTGTTGTTGGACACTTTTGTTAGATTTTTATCCTATTAGTACTGCTGAAGCTTTGATGAGTAAGAGGTGTGAGAACAAGATTCCTTGTTGTGCCTCAGCCCTGGCCCAGGGAGCTCTGCTCCTCATCCTCTCCCCTTCAT
The DNA here is from genome assembly GCA_013399135.1 of Heliornis fulica. Taxonomy (NCBI): domain Eukaryota; kingdom Metazoa; phylum Chordata; class Aves; order Gruiformes; family Heliornithidae; genus Heliornis; species Heliornis fulica. Next base: position 52,384 of record VXBZ01004941.1, on the reverse strand, counting down.
GCACCACGAGCTCCTCTCCCTGCTTCTTCCAAAGCAGACAGCTTGCAGCCTCGAGCATCTCTCCACTGTTTCACCTGCTGCTCCTGGGCTGGCAGCTTCTGGAAACTGGTATTTGGGTGTAGTTCTTTATGAGAAGATGCAAAGGACTTGGCTGGATGATGGGAAAGCCGATGTCTGTGAAGGACTGACGCTGGTCTCTGTTAGTTACTGTCCGTTGGGCGCGCGAACGCGCGTCACGGCCGAGGGTGTGAGCGCTGCCGCCCCGAGATGAGCACGGTTGAGGATGGTGCTTTTATAAATAGCTGCTTCTGGGAGATCTGCTTGTTTGGTTGGGTTCACCAAAACAAGAGAAGCTCGAGCTCCATCTCATCCTTATCCTTGGCTACCACTGACACCACCTCCTACGATGCTTCTGCATAATGTTGTTTGTGTTGCAACTGATGTCCTTTGTATTTGGAGTGACATAAACAATATTTGTGAGAGGCACTTTATGTAAAAAAATAAATAAAAAAAAAAAAGCAGGAAGCAAATGAAAGCTGCTGCTTGAAGGGTATGACAGGGCTCATTCTGAAGTGGTCTTTTCACATTACCACACTTAGTTTGTTTTGAAATAACCTTTTGCAGCTTTTTTTTTTGCTCCTTTTTTGACTGTGTATGTATGTGGCATGCCTCAGTTTCGTTAAATTATTAATGCAGGGGATGAAACAGGCCTGTGTGAATAGCTGAAGTACATCACTTACTTGTTTTTGCTGCTTTCCAATCTTGTAGAGAAACATTTGGCAAAGGACCTGTATAAATAGTTCATAGCTCTCGGTGTTTGTTTCTTGGGTTTCCAGTGTTAGAGAGGCTTCCTTGTCCTTTCCGAATACCAAACTTGAGAGGAGCTGTAGGATGCACTTTATGTCTGTCTATGTCCAGTGTGATAGAGCAAATGCTGTTTGAGATATTAGCTTCCCCCAAAGAATAAGTTTTGCCTTTATTTGAGATGAACAAGATGGTCCCATCTCATCTGCATTGCTTCCGTACGTGTGCTTTGGGCAGCGTCCACAGGGGTTGTCATCCAAGAGCAGAAGAATACTGCATAGAAATGTTGACAATGGCAGATGTGTGGATGGCTACTGCAATAGATAAGTCTGATTTTTAACAAGAGAGTAGATTTACATTAAAATTCAGTGTTATGTACTTGAGTGCGCATCGCAACAGAACTTGGCTCTAGTTCGATATTCATCCTGGATGAACATCATTAATAGTAATTATCTCGAGGAACAATTTTCACGAGTCTATTCCAGTTTGCAGTGAGTGTCCCTTCTGGGGAAAAAACCCTCCACTGATTCTGTGTTACTCTTGGTTGGTATTACCGTGGCCATCACGGCGCTGTCACCCAGATTCCCTTCTCGTTTTCGCTTCTGCTGGTGTGTGTAGTGCTGTGTCCAGCATTTGGCACGAGTGTATCCATACCACCAAGGGAATTAGCAACTCGAGATTCCATCAAGAACTATAAAACACCAAGAACTATAAAACTGCCTTCACAGAAAGTCAAGAGCCACTCGATGCCCCGTCGGCTGCGCTGGGAACGTCGGCGAAGCCTCGATGCTTTGGCCGCGGGCACGACCCATCCGTCACCGTGGCTTTACCTCCATCTGCAGAGCTCATCGCCCTCGGAAATTATTGTGGTCTGACCAGCAGGTGGAAGCAGAGAAAAAAAACCTCTGCAAGGCTCTTGCATGTTTCCCTGCTGCTCGGAGAGAAGCTGTTTTCTCCTGTAACCGCAAACCGTGCGGGGGTATGAAGTACCTGTATCGTTTCGGTGAGTCCTGCAGCTGGTCCGTGACAGCCTGGTCTGTGGGACTCTGCAAGCAGCTCCCTCCATCCTCAGTCATTACCAGTGGGTTTGGGGGTTTTTTTGTTTCTTCTCCCCTCCTTTTATGCATCATGAGCAACAGGAGAGCAGATTTGTGCTTCTAACCTGTGTTTTGTGTTGCTATTTATTAAACTGCGCTGCGATTTCCATGAGGTGTATAAAATCTTTGTTAGGTGTCTGACCCAACTCTACGAGCATAGGCTCCATTTCCAGTCTGCTCTGGTAAATAATCTGGGGGTGTCAAGTCCAGGTTTGGCCATTAGGACTCCAGTGACATCTCAACAACTCTACAGTGACAGGACCCACACAACATTCCTGTGTGATCTACTCTACATGATCCTGCTCAGGCAGGGGGTTGGACTAGATGATCTTTTGAGATCCCTTCCAACTCTTGACATTCTGTGATTGGTTCTGTGACATCTCTCCTCCAGCAGTTCTTTAGGAGATGGATGCTCAGCCACTCCAAAGGGCCTGGTGCTGTCCACTGCTCCCCAGCTGCCCTGGGAATGAATGCAGAAGATGACCCCTTGCCCTGGCGCGAGGTGCGGGATGAGTGCGGTGCTTGGCACAGGGAGAGCCCTGCTCATGGTGAGGCTCATGGAATCATCACAGAATCACTTGGTTTGGTAGTAGGCTTTAGCTTTGTAATTTCCAAGTACTGGTGGTGTTTGCAGAGGAGGGTGAGAACGTTACCAAAGGAAACAAATGCTGAAGTGTGGTGCTATAGGCAGAGTAATAGTGTGTTTCGGCTTTAATAGTTCATATATTCAGTCATCTGTTTCACATACTGATGTCTTCCTGGCATCAAGCCCTTCAAGGAGAGGTGTCAGTGTGACATCTAGAAAGAGAACAAAGATCCCAAACTGGGAATCAGTTGTGGGTTTCCTGGGTCTTTCTGTCCTTCCCAGCATGAACTGCTCCATCCTGGAGAGTTTAGGAGATGAACAGTTTCCCCGCTGTGTGCTTGTGGTGGAGCAAGCTTTGGGTGTGTTTGGAACATCAAGACAGACCCACGGACACGTGGGCAAAGACCCAGTGTGACTGGATGGTGCAGGCAGAAAGGCAACACCTGAGTGGGAGTGAACTCCCAGGTCAGAGATCCAACCGGTCACATTAGTGGCTGTAAGAGCATCTCTGAAAGCTGGGTGGGACAGTTTTTCCTAGTGACTGATAAATATTCTTTATTCTTAAAATATTTCAGATTTTTTTATTCTTTTATCTCAGAAAAAGGTTTCTAACCTTGTTAGTGGCATCTTGAGGCAGGATGGAGCTCTGCTGACAGTAGTTCTCACTCTCTTAATAAGAGTGATCTTCACATCAATCCTCGGTTTATGAATTGTAATAGAGCTGCTGTAATAGTAGTAATTGGTGAAATTAGTTTGGATGGTTGCATTAATATTCATGCATTCCTGCAGCAGCACTGAGCTAATTAGTATCTCTTCCCTCTCTATTATGGTGGCAGAATGGGACAGAATAAATCTCCGAGGTTAACTTGGGTGCTGAGTGTGGTCACAAGTCGCAGACACCAAACGCTTCCGGCGGCCGCGTCGTTACTGGGGACGGGAACTGCTGACGCACCCCAGGCCAAGCCAGGGGGTCTGGGGAGCCTGGTGAGTCTGGGGGGGGTGAAGGATCTGGAAGTTGGCTCCTGGGGAAACATGAAGTCACGTTGTTTGCTGTAATTATTCCGCAGTAAGGAGGGAGCAGCCGGGAATCTGCGGGGAATACTCCTCCGCATTGGCCTAGATATGGAATAGGGGGTCGGAACGAGACTTCCCCCCTCCCCCCCCATCTGACTTCCACAGTCCTAGAAGATTCCAATGAAAGAACTGGATTTTTCCTGCCTGCTTTAATCAGTTTTGCTGTGACACATATTTTTTTCTTATTCTCTTTGTGAGCTGTAGAGTGAAGGTGGTGAAGTCACATCTTCCTTCCATGGGGACCAGGGGCAGGGGAAAGAGTCCTCTCTGTTCCCTTACCACATCCCATGGGATTCTGTTGCGCTGCTCTGCTGTGTTTTGGTGGGTCAGGAGCTCCAAAGGGTTTGTGGGACACGTTGCTGGGGAGGAGCAGCATGTTGTGTGTGCAACAGCTACAAGTCCCGTGGGGAGGCTCGGAGCGTGTCCCCCCTTGAGCAGCCCATGGCGATAGTCTCATCTCTGCATCCTGAGCCCCCAGGCACCCATTCTGTGCCCACCCCCTGCCATCAGATGGGGCAGAACACTCTCCTGTCTGTCACATCCTTGTTCCTGACACCTGGGATAGTGTCTGGGGTACCTTCAGGAGGCCATAGGGGTGTAGAGAAGCTCAGGAGGTCAGCCAGGCTCCTGCCATCTTACTTAGAAAAAAAACCAACTTGAGAGGGATGGGGAAAGAGCAGATACAGGTAATACCCCGACCTGGGAAAAGATAGAAGGTGCCAGTGGAGCAGAGGAAGCGATCCAAAGACCGTTTGTCATCTCTGTGCTCCTCCCTGCTGTGCCAGGCCCCTTCCCTGGGGTGTTAAACCCATGTGCTGTCTCGGATGCAGGGGTGGCAGGAACCCCCCCGGCCGTACCTGGTGTGTGGTTACCGAAAAGGCAGTGCCCAGGGGGTGCAGTGAGTGTTCTCTCGAGTCAGGATCTCAGCCCTCATTAATTTAAGCCTCTTGTAGAGTCGATCTAAATGACACAGTGCTCCTACTCTCTCTCTCTCTGCTTACCCATCCCACTGGGGTGAGGTGCAGCAGTCAGGGCTTCTCCACATCAGGATCGGGCAGGGGATGCATGAGGAGACCCCAGGGGTGTATGAGCACCCACAGGTACCGGGACACTTCCAGCTACACAGACAGCTCTTTGAAATCCTCCTTTTTCATCTTTTTTTCCTTTTCCCCCCTCCCCATCCTCAAAGGGGAGGCTGTGTGCAACCTCTTTCACAAACAAATGAATAAATAAAGCCGTAAACGACGTGAGCATTTCTCCTGAAAGCTTGAAAGGGAGAAATAAGGAGAAAATGCCATTAGTTCTATTTTTAAAGACTTGTGAGCTGCTTGGATACCATGGTGATGGAATCGGTGTAAGCACCTAGATAGGTACAAATCTCCTGCATGCCTGGAATAATGGAAAGGGAGCGGGCCAGCACATGGGGGGAGAGTATTTGTGTTTGTCTAGTTCCCCTTCAGCTTTCTGTTATTAAACATGGGGATTTCCAAGCTGTCAGCAGGAATGTTGAGATCTTCTGGCGTTTCTGGCGACGGAAAAGTAGTTCCAAGTGCGCAAGTGTAGAGCTGGGCCCAGTGAGTGGGGAGCATCGGGGAGCAAGTCAGGGGGTCCCCTCGCTACAGCACCCCCTGCATGCCTGCCAGCCATGGTGTGGACATGCCAGATGTGCCTGTGGAGTCACAAGAGCATCGAAGTAGTTGGTATGGTGCTTGTGGGAAGTGGCTGATGACCATTTTGGGCATGGAAAAACCTGGGAAGCCGTTTAGTAGGCACTGCAGGGGGGTGGGTTTGGGGGGGTCGCTGAA
>VXBZ01004941.1:23989-47013 GCA_013399135.1 Heliornis fulica | reverse complement strand
AGCAGTCCCTGCAGGGACTGCTGGGGGTCTCTGGGTGTAGGGCAGAGCTGACTGACAGCTGTCATTCCTGAGCTATTAACAATAATGTCCCTGCCATTTAGTGCCTGCCAGCGAACTGTCAGCTGGCAGCAGTGCGTAGCTAAGTGAGGGTACTCCCAGAGCACTGTTATTTGGGGAGGGGGGCGAGGGGGAAAGAACAAGAGAGAGGCTCTACTCACTGGGTTGTGACCACATAATGACTCTGTATACAAATGAGATGGATTCTTATCTAAATGAGGTTGCCATTGTACAACTCTAATTTTCCTGTTGGTTGCTCGTGGTACCAGACCGCAGCGTTTCCAGAACTCCCCGTGCTCCGAGAGCCAGGAGCCTCCGGAGGCCGCCGGGGTGGCACAACCCGCGGCTGCCTCCATCCCTCTGAACCGCTGCCAGGTTGAGGGCTGTGACTGCGGTAATTAGCAGCGAGTCTGCAGATCTTGATGAGGAATGCACGAGGGGCTTGTTGCTTTGCAACGTTCTTTTACCCTCCAGGGGAATAAGTAACTCTGGGAGGAGGATAACAAAGTTGGAAAGTAAAGCCTCATTTCAGAAAAAATAGAAAAAAATCAGAAAGTAAATGCTTGTTTCAGGAGCTGACACCTGGGGGTCTGACACTTGTGAGATCCAAGTGTAAAAGTCAGCGTTAAAAAAACCTACCAGCATCCCAGTAAAATCGCTGTTGTGCCATGGAGTCGGAGCAGGAGGGGCCACAAAGATCAGAACTTGTATGCTGAGTGTTTGGAAAACTATCTGGGTTTTTATTTGTCACTCATGTTTTATTATGGGTTATCAGGCAGAATGTGACGGTTTGCTTCTTGATTGGAAAACTCAGGTTGCAAAATGTCAGTTTTCACATTCATGGGGATACTCTTTGCATTGAAAATCCTCAAAATATTTCCAAGTGGAAAGTGAAGACCCCTTTTCCTGCCCACCCTCTCCCCTTTCTCTGCTCACCCTCTCCCCTGCTCCTCCCCTCTCCCCCCTGCCCTCCCCTGCCCTCGTTTTGCGGAACTGGGGCTGGAAGGGCCGATCCAATCCGCAGTGAGCTCAACCACTGTGATGGCTTCGGGCTTCTGTAAACATGGGTCGTGGAGCTTGTCTCATTTCTGTCAGCAAGATGATGTGCTGAGCCTGGCCCTGCTGGTTCAGGGGCTAATAAGGAAAATCACATCCCATCACCACCATCAAAACGAGCTCTTCTTCCCACAGACCTTCCAGCGCTGCTTAATTTGTTCTGGTGATGGCTGATGAAGACCTGTTATACTCACTCGTTCAAAACGATCTGACACCCGACATTTTGCATAAACTTTCCTTTAGAAACATCTATTCAGTGTAAACTGCAGTGATTTGGGGTGCAGGCTGCCCATGCATAAACATGAAGTGATCTCCTCAGCCGTGCTGCTCATTTTAATGCGATAAATACAGATGCCCCATTATTTGCAGAGCGCCGTTCATCGCGGTGTGAGCTCTGTGCCTCGCATCCCCAAGCTCTGCAGCGTGCTGGAGCTTCACTGAAGCCAGTGGCAGTTTCCACCAGCTGAGGATGTGATGCTCTACGTGCAATTTTTTGGTTCATGAAAGGGAAAATACGGGGTGTCGACTCGTTCTTCCTCGCCTGCAGCTTCTTCCTCTGCAGCCGTATCTCGCTGGCTTCACCTGGCTCCTGAAACAGGTTTCTCTGCTCTGTTGGCTTGGTGCATTAGCACCTTGCAGCATCAAACCCCAGCTAATGATAAGCATGAGGGCTGCCAGCACTGGCTGCCTGCTAGGCAGCGCAGGGATCCTGAAATATTTAGTGCTTTCCAGAAACAGGCTCTGTCCCTTTTATCTTTGGAGTTTCTCGGGGTCAGAGCGAGCTCTTTCATCTCCATGGAACTCGCTTGCCGTGTGCGTGGATCAGCTAAGAAAATCTTATGCAAAATTTCAAGACATAACTGCCAGCAAAATCCCCACAACTGAAAGGGAGTCAAACATGGAAGGAAAGGTTAAAAAAATACAAGACTGCCCAGGGAGCCCATTAGTTTGATCTCTGAGAGCTTAAAGCCAACTTGTAGGCACAGCGATGAACCAGCCGAGTGCCTGAGAGAGCTCAAGTTGTCAGTTTGCTGAAGAAAAAGCCATTCCAGCTCTTGACATGTGGGTCCTCCAGGTACCATTCAGGTTTCCACAGCAGCTGCGTCGTTTCTTGCTAAGAGAATCACAGGAAAAAAAACAAAAACTACCAAGTTTGTTTTGAAACTATTTTAGTGTCAGAGTAAAAGTAGCTTTATTTGCACTCTGCTTTCTCCTCCCTTGGTTTCACAGCATGAACAAGCCCAGCTGTACTCTACTACGGCAGCAAAACGGGTCGTGTCTGTCACAACAGTGACAACACCAAACCAGACCCAAGGGGCTTTAGGTCTGCACCAGCACAGGCATCTGTTTTGATTATTGGATATTAGGAAAAAGTTCTTTGCTGTGAGAGTGGTGGAGCACTGGAACAGGTTGCCCAGAGAGGTGGTGGATGCCCCATCCCTGGAGACGTTCAAGGCCAGGTTGGATGAGGCCCTGAGCAACCTGATCTAGTTGGGGGTGTCCCTGCTTCTTGCAGGGGGTTGGACTAGATGACCTCTGGGAGTCACTTCCAACCCTAATCATTCTATGATTCTATGATTAACAGTTGGGTGTAATAACCCATACATTGAATATTGACAGTAATTTACACCATGTTTGTGTGTGAAACTTCACAGGGATGCTCAGTAGAGAATTATGATCCTTTTTAATGACTGAGGATGATGCCAGTGATGGGCTAACATCAGCCAGTTCAGCAAAGGTGAGGGAAAGGCAGATGAGCACTAGGGAAGGTTGTTTTAGTCACTGAAAATGGCACTTGGTTGATTTTGCTGAGGATTAGCTTTGTCACAGGTGTGGATATGAGCGTTTTCTTGAAGGAGGAGAAATTTTCTGTACTCTTGGGTTGGTCCATGCACCTATAAATGTCTGTCATTGGTGTGATGTTACAGGAATGCCTGAACCGGCTTCTGTTCCAGCAAACCACTGCCCCAAACTGTGTGTATCACCCACTCTTGAAGAGAAACTTTAAGTAATTGAAAGTTGTATCTGGTTCAAGGAAGATTGTACTTGACAAGGCTGTTAAAGAGGACGAATGACGATACAAGTAATCGCATGAAGAACACAAGAGATTTGTGCAGTCGTCTGTAATCCCTTAAGCGACTCAGTTTACCAGCACCCCTTTGACTTGAGGGATTAGCCCCTGTCTGTGACTCATTGCTGCATGAGGGATGAGGAAGAGCCTTACATCTGTCACCCAATGCTTCACAGCCACACTGGCTCTGGTTCATGGGAGCTGGAGCTAGAGCATCCCGCTGGGATGCGGGTGGAAGCACCGGAGAAGGTTCTGGAAGGAGCCCTGTGGTGGGGTTGGATTACATGTGAGAATTCCTCCAAGTTAGTTTCACTTGGAGGTGAGGCAAGAGCTGGAAATGTCAAATTTCCCATGAGGAGGAGGAGGAGTGCTCAACAGATACAAGAAATAAGTAAGGGCTGTGATGGGAAAATCACGGCGTGGGTGCTGCAGGGACCTGTCCTGATGGCAAAGAGGCTTTTCCTGGTCCCCAGCTGGTCCTGGGGACCCAGGGGAAGTTTTGGTGTCTCTATGGGTTGGGGTTGGTGAAATCAGCACCTCGTACCCAGGCTGGCAGGTGCCGGGCTCTGCCACCAGCCACTTGGCCACGTCAGGGTGCCCAGTTTGGGGGTTGAAGAGGGTCAATGCTCCTCCTTCTGTTGCACAATATCTCTTTTAAGAACACATCTCTGCCCCAAGCTGAGTTCTTTTTTCAGAACCTTTCTTGTTGGACCACATCCACTGTTGGCTCCTTTCCTGTCCTTTGCTCCGGGCTTGCTGCAGCACGGTTGAAGGAGTCGGTGGCCCTGCTGGTGTGGTTTTCATCGGGGTGTGGAAAGACAGAGCTGCCAGAGACCTTTAAAAGAATAAATAATATATTTCTATATCTGGTTGCTTCTGCATGTGCCTAATAACATGGCCCTTAGAAAGTAATTTGGATTAATTAGAATGTGTGGGCACTTTTGTGATAAAGACAAGCCGAGTAATTATCCAGTGTCCAGAATAATCTATCGAGCCTGTGAAGTTTAAGTCTGAAAATTATTCTCCCCTAAGTATTTGTCTTTCTAGCCGTATTTCTGTTATTAAATTTGTTTTCCCACAAGTTAGATAAGAAGAAAATGTAATTATTTAGCTGGCAAGCCTGATGTTGAGGTGAAGAAAACCAGTGACGGTAGAAGCGTGATTGCCTTGTGGTTTTCCTGTAATAATGCATAAATATTTATATATGTAGAATTACATGGTGATGATGCACTTTGTAAAAGGCCAGAGATGAAATATAAGGAAATAAAAGGTATAGAAGTTCATTGAAACTTCTCTATGCCCTATAATTCTTGTATATGTAATTGAAGAAATGTCACATGCAGATTTCTCCCATAATTATAATCCTTTCCCACTTACATCTCTTCCTGCCGCCTTTCCTCGCTCTCCCAGTCTGTGTCCTGAAGGACCTTGTTCAGTTTCTTGTACTCAGAGGAGGCAACAGGCCTTTCTACTTGTGATAATGTTTATTTTGGATGAAAGAAACCACGAAATCAAAGGCAGTCCAGACGGAATGACACAGTGTCCCCGGTGGAACCCACCCCGTGCCCTGGGGCAGCACCGAGTCCCTACAGAAGTGCTGCTTGAGCTCTCCAAGGAATATTAAGTGCTGCTCGTGACCCTTTTATTTCAAAGGCTTGAATTTGTGACCTTGTGGGTGATGTGGGAACACAGAGCATTTTGTGCCATCTGAGCACCCATCCGGGGGGTCCCGCCTCCCCTCCGCCACTGTGCCGGCCCCCGGGGCAGGGGCAGGCGATGCCCTGGCTGTGGAGCCCAGGAGGAGCGGTTGCAGACACCAGGCAGGCAGCAGGCATGGGCATCATGTGCAGGAACATGAGGGATTCAACTCACCAAAGAGCTCTTGGAAGGAGGTGGCAGCTGAGCAGGTCAGTGTGTTGGTGCCACCTTGCTGGGGACGATGTGTGAGGGGAGCGGCCGCTGTGCTCGGGGGCTGCGGGGCAGGGAGCTCTGGGGGACGGGAGGCCTGAGGAGTTCAAGGGTGAGCTTGGAGGTGATGAAGTTAAGGAAGGAACCATCTGGAGAGCAGACCTGTGAGCATTTCCAAGGAAGCTCAGGGTAAACTGCCTTGGCCAGGGCAGGGTTATGGTCACAGATGTTGTGGTGACAGAATCCCAGGGAGAGGATTATGTCCTCACCGCGAGAGCTAATTTCTTGCCTGGGACAGCCGGGCTCAGCTGGTGCTTGGAAGCCATAGTTGTCTGGGAGATCATCCCTCAGGGAGATGGGTGGCCTTGCTGCAGTGGTTTTGGGGCATGGGAAGCTCGTGGTCAAGGGCTGCTGGCTGGGGTTTTCCTATTGTTGCTTTTGGGGTTGTGCAGCGATGGGGATCCAGTTGTGCTGTGACCTGGGGGGAGCGAGGTGGGGATCAGAGCAGGGCATCACAGGGCCATGGTGTGCTGGGGGCTCGACAGGGACCTCCTCTGCTTCCCATCTGCAGAAATAAGGAGAGAAACAAGCTCCTGAACCCCCATTTAAAAGACTGTTTTACTGCTTGAACTGCAGTTGATAAATTGATAGCCTTGTGGGTTTTATTAGAGGATCTAGGGGAGAGAAGCATCGCTCTGCAAGACTCTTCACTAAAATGAAGACCACCAGGAGACATCTTGTGAGTTTAGATTCTCAATTCGGCAATAACTGATCAATGAAAGTCTTTCTCAGGAATTTGTCTTGGCTCATCTTGATATTCAGCTGCTTGCTGAAAGTTTACAACTTTACAATGAAATTGAAAATAAACACTTAATATAGGTAAATTTGTTTCAACAGATTTCAGATGTGTTATTCTGCAAAGACAGTGAGGCCACAGGCTTTATTCTCCTTCACTTAAAGACACTTTGCTGTATTGAAAATTTAGGAATAAATATTCAAACCACAGCTTTAACTTTCCCCAACATAAACACGGATGCTCGCCTAGAAATGCAATTATGAGATATGCTCAAATACTAACTCGACAGCTTTCATTTAGTCTAATAACTGAGCTTTGAAGGATGATTGTTTCACATTGTGCCACACTGCAATTTGTTTCCACTGCAGTGGGTCTGTGTGTGCCTGTGTTTGCCTATTACTTCCAGAAAACTGTGTTATGCCATCGAGCCTTTCTATATTTCATCCCCTCTGCTGAATAAGTCTTTACTGTTTCTGTCTTTATTGGGCCACTTTCAAAATCAATGAGATTTATAATTGCAGATTAAAAACCTTTTAAAATATGCATAGACAATGTAAGGTTCAATTATATGTTTGCAGTGAATGGAGCAGTGTGTACACATAAATAAAACATAAAAGCTGCTTTGCCATGTTTATCTTCTGGTTCTGAAGTATTTTCAAAATAATTAGAAATCCTGAGTCCATATTTGGGTGTGTGAGCTCCCATCACTGCAAGCCTAGTTATACATGTCCATGTGTCACTCCTGTTCACCCTGACTTGGTTTTGTAAATGCAACAGGGTATAGGAGTGGTGTTAGTGAAAGGATGGGAAAGTGAATCACCTTCTGCTGTCATGTCCCAGAGCTGAGTGTGGGATGCTGGTTCTGGGCTCAGCACCCCTCTGAATGGTCGGAATGCCCCTCTTGCTGTCACTCTGCAGGCTCATGGAAGCTGGCTCTGCTCCTGGGGGAATTGCTCTCTGGTGTCAAGAAGATCTCAAAGCATGTGTTTAGCCCATGTAAGGGGCAGCCATGCCTTCTGCCTCCCTTGGTTTCCTTGTGCAGGACTTGGAAAGCTTTGGTGTTAGCTTCTCCCAAACATGAACCCACCCAGCATCCTTCCCCGTTCCCGAGTGCCTGGTGGGCTACACAACCGTTCCTCTTACTCTTGGCAGTGTGGTGTCCTTGACACAAGGTATTTTGTCATCTAGCAGTGTAGCATTTATTGGACAGACCTCTGTCCCTTCCCTTCAAAACACCTCCTTTATCAGCCTGTGCTTTGTTAGGCTGTGCTGGAACCCAGCAGCCCCAGCACTGCAGTCGGTTGTAGCACAGACTCAAAGGATGCAGAATACTCCTCTCCTGAGCGTGTTCACCTCCCTCCTTCCTCCAGTATCATTGTAATTATGTTTCAGACATTTGGTGTGTCATGGGATAAAAGTGTGACAGAATATCCATATATGTTATTTGTGGGCTGAATTTAAACCACAGCAGGAGTTTGAGGAGGCTATTGCTGCATAAGCAGCTTTGTTGTACCATATGATTACAGAGATGTGGCCATTAACAAGGTTGTAGGGTCCCCGTACTCCCATCACCTTATGTGAGTTCAGCTAAAAATTGGCTTGAAGTATTAGCTCATAATAGACAAGATCCTTTGATGCTTTGTTAAGATTTCAAATTACCTCTAGCTGAGTGCCATCTATTATTTTAATGCTGCTCTCAAGCTTTCATTCTATCAGGGCTGGAGTTAAAATATGAAGAGCTGTGCGTTCTTGCGTTGCAATGGATGGGCAGTCACCACTGGTGTTTTAACTGATGTACCCTAGGAGGAATATTCTGGTTAATACTGTAAAATCAATGAATATGCACTAGTATATATAAACGTGCTGTGCTGGTCATATCTCATCCCAAGATCTCCAAACCGGTGAGCTTTATCGCCTTGCTGGTTTATGAGCAAGGCAGCTAAAATTCCTAACAAGTAAATATTTCATGTGAAAACATGAAATGCTGAGCTTTCCCAGTAGCACATGTTCCTTTGTCTTCAGGATCAACAATGTATCTGGTGCAGTAGGTAAATATTTCTGTTTGCAGGTGGGAGTGTAAATTTCCCTATACATATACACAAGGATGTGTTTATCACAGAGTCCAGGAGGTCTTTTGGCTTCTGTCTGTCTGCACGTGTCTGTATGTCCGGATGGACACAGGCTGTGTGTGGGAAGGACCTTGTGCCTCTTCCTGCCTGCATCAGGGGATGTGCAAATACATCTCAGTGCTGTGTGAAGGAGAGGGGAGTTTGTAGACCACCATCCCATGCACATTGCCATCGCAGGCAGCATCTCCACCGGTGCGTGGTGTTGGAGGGACAGGCTTCAAGGCAGCCTCCCCTCCCAGCAAAGGAGGGTCTNATTACTATTGAATCAAAATATAGGTAAATGAAGAGAAACTAAAGTCTCAGTAATATAAATAAAAATTAATTTTACTTCTGAGATGTGGTGACTTAGAAGTGATCTTCTTCATGTTCCCATAAACACAACTTTATGCCCAAAGAGGAGTTTGTACACACAAATAGGGCAAGTGCATGTCTAAAAACCTCTTTTCCCGTTCAGTGTAAGTTCAGATCCTGATCTCTGATCTCTCATTGGTTGCAATTTTTTTCAGGGACTGTTTCAAAACAAAAGAAGCCCCCAGGTATGACAGTTTGCTGGGAGAGCCAGCACAGCATTTGATAATGGTTGGCTTTGTAAAGTCAAGAAGAACTGCAAACAAAAAGAACCTTTTTTCTAAGCTGTTCCAGGTGTCCTGCGACACAAAAGCTGAGACACGTTGAAGAACACGGTGTCTTTTGATACACAGGGGACATATTTTTGTCCCTTAAAGGATTACTCTTCAATATGGATGAAGGTTTTGTGTCCAAGCTGCAACATAGACTGAGATTTTTATTTAAGTAAGTCTCTGAAGGACACAAAGTGAAGGAACAGCTGAATTCCTCGTGGGCCTCACCTATTTCTAAACCAGTGTGCAATATTGACAGTGGTGCTGAGATCCAGCTCTGCTTCCTCAAAGGGCTTCTATTTCTGCCATAGTGGTGTGGTGGGAACTGGCACACCTTGGTCCAGGGGTTTTATGAAGTATTTTAAATAATTGGAAATAGTTTGAATTGGTTTAAAGGAGTTTGGTTATTAAAAAATGCTCTTTGCCCATGGAAAAGGTTATTAGGCTGTTAACTGCACAACAGGCACTCACTGGAGCTGTAAATCTCAAAACATTGGGCTAAGTGGGTTATCTCTGTCCTGCTGCTTCATGATGTTGTTTGCGTGTCCCTTTGCAGCAGCACTGGGGAGGCCACGTGTTCTGTGGGCAGGTGCTGTGGGTGGCCTGGCCATGGGGACAAAACCCTGGAATTGCATCCCACTCTTCCTGCTCTCACACCCCCTCCTGAGTAACTGATAAGCAAGAGTGAGATGGCTTTTTGTGTCTCTGAAAGACACAGCAGTCAATGACTCAAAAGTTGGTGCCCTGGCGGCTGGAAGAGCCAGGACCAGCTGGCTGGTTGGCTGGGTGCACAAGGGATGGGAGAACCTCCCTCTGAGAGGGACACTGTGCCATGGCAGAGGTCTCTTAAATTTCATTTGTAGGTAGAGAAGTGCCTGCAGGCTCATTATAAAATGCCTCAGTACTGGAATTTGTAGGTCTTGGTCACTTGGGATAGGTTAATTGAGATGCAGGGGTCTGTCTTGGTGTGCCCGAGCACTGGAATGCACAGAGGAGACATGTAAATGTTACTGAGGAAAGGATAAACCAGCAGTTCTTAATGCACAGCATGTGATGGTTTTGAGGCAGGTGTCACCTCCTGATTCCTCAGAAGGGACAGTATTATTTGCAGCCTCAGTTTTGTGCTCAGACTAATTTTCATTAAAACTGTGGGTTCTGGTTTCAGGCCTTTTATCCAAGGATCTTTTAGCATTTAAAAGCTAAGAGATAAACTCCTGTTCCACAGCTGCAAAGGCCCAATCTACGCTCTGAGTTCTTCCTTCTCCCAGACAGACCCAGTTCTGGGCACAGACCATCAAAATGAAATATGGGGATATTCCATATTCATGGACACCTTATTTTACTATGTGTTTATAGGGTTTTTCCTTCCCTCTTTCTGTCTGAGTTGATAAAGTGCTCTCATGAGCCATGTGGACAGTACTAATTGCTGTCATTATTGTTCCCTTAATTGCTATAATTATTTTTTTTCCAGAGTAATTCATATGAGTACTTTCTTATTCTAGAACAGGAAGCAGGAGAGACTTTGTAGCTGTGGAAAACATGCCCAGCTTGTTGATATGACTGGGGATGCCTTCCCACGTCAGTGCCTCGGCACTGGTGCTGGGGATGAAGGGTGATTTATGTGCCTGGAGATGGACTCCTTCATATGCTCTTTTCAGGTTTGAAATGACTTAAAAAAGAAATATGCATTTAATTTGTAAGCCAGTGACAGTTATATTTTGTGTTTGAGAGAACCAAAGTGTCATTGGAGGTGTTTAGTGTTGGATTGTGCCTGTTACAACGCTGGTGATCAGAGCTGTGAGTGCTAAAAGGCCTCGTTAAGCAGAAGCATCGCTCTGGAGGCACAGCTATGCTGACCAGCAGTGGGTTGCTGTCATAACACTGTTCAGGTCGATCCCTGTGCTGTTCCATTGCAGTAAGACCTTTAATGGGACTGGCTTTCCCCCTTATTTTCCACCCAGTGATCTGCTTGGAACTTCTAATGGCTGTTCATTACATATGGAAACTGGTCTGCACTGCAGAGCAAGGTGGTTCAGTGAATTACTGATCCCCTCTCCCTCACCAGTGTTTTGTCTTTCCTGTTTCATTCTCCTGTCACTGACACTCCTGAATTATCTGATACTGAGAGGTCACCAAGCAGTGACCTCATCCACTTCTTCATTGACGCTTTGTCAAGGACACCTGTAGTTAGTGTTAAGTGTGGGATTTTGACATCCCACTTGGCAGGACCCACCAAATAAAGAACTTACCTGAAGTTTGGGAGTGCTGAGGTAGGTGCTCAATTGCAGACACTGAGAACTTGAACATTACAGGGCCTGTTGTGACAGGTCAAGGGGTGATGGTTTCAAAATAGAGGGAGGGAGATTTAGACTGGAGATTAGGAAAAAGTTCTTTGCTGTGAGAGTGGTGGAGCACTGGAACAGGTTGCCCAGGGTGGTGGTGGATGCCCCTGGATCCCTGGAGACGTTCAAGGCCAGGTTGGATGAGGCCCTGAGCAACCTGATCTAGTTGGGGGGGGCCCTGCTTCTTGCAGGGGGTTGGACTAGATGACCTCTGGGAGTCCCTTCCAACTCTGATCATTCTCTGATTCTATGAACTTTGACATTTCTACTTGAAAATGCTTTGGAAAGTGGGATTGTTTGACCTCTTAATGGTCTTTGTGGTCTGTAAGGTCGGGTTGAGAGAAGACCCATTCAGCCAAAGTCGTAATAGTGGACAAGTGGTGTGAGGTGGGGCTCACACAGCATGGTGAGGCTTGGTGGAATGGGCCAACCTTGGGTATAGGCAAGAGTTGTGTACATGAATGATTTATCAGGCTTATTTTCTTAGTGTTTCTTTCGTTGCTCTTGAAGATATTTCTGTTTTAATAAATATACTTCTCCTCCAGGCTCAGCTTCTCATTTGTATTTGGTGCTGTCTGTATTTGTACTCCTGTTCCTTATGAAATACCTTTCCAATTCCCTTGTAGGTGATTGTGTTGATCTCTAATACATCATTAGGAATTCACTGTGGGATAAAATAGGAGAGGTGGCGATGTGAGCAAACAGGACTTTGTTTGAACACTGTAGCTTTAGTAATTGGTAAACAGAGAGAAACTGAGGTGAACTGTAAATAGATAAATGGTTTTGAAAAAATTTATGTTATACAAATGCCCTTCTTTGGATGTGCTGCTTTTGGGAACTTCTCGGAACAATTTCCTCTCGCGGTGTAACTTTGTGACAGCAACAGGTTTGCCAGGTGTAAACCTTTGAGACTGGGGCAGAAACACTTTCTGTTGCCCTTAAAACTGATCAACGTGGAACCTTCTTTTGCTAATTGTGCTGCCTTCTTTTCTCACTGTCAACATTTGATATTCTTGAGTCTGAAAACTGGCTTGAAATGCACTACTTCCAAATTTCATCATAAAACACAATAAGGAGGGATTATCAAAGCACTTTGCAAGGATTTGTTCCCATCATTACCTAAGACTGTTGGGAATATTATTCCCTCGTCTTTCAAGAGCCCTAGAGCCAGAACTGCAGCAATGCTTGTTCTCATATCCACAGCTCAGGACAGAAATAGGGCACATGCTGCTAGATTGACACCTCCAGAAAATCTGCCCACAGCTACAGGTTCAGCAGTGGTTTGTTTTTGGAAGGGTGGGTGAGGAGCAGAACACCAGGCAGGGATGTTGTGTGCTATACCTGAGGCAGGGATGTTGTGTGCTATACCTGAGGCAGGGATGTTGTGTGCTATACCTGAGGCAGGGATGTTGTGTGCTATACCTGCCCCCACGTCCATCCGCTGCCGTGCCGTGAGGCCACCGACTGCTGCCGGGCAGGCGAGACCCGCGGCCGGCTGCCCCACCGCCGCCAGCTCCTGGGGAAGCAGAGTGAGCTCCAATCCCCCCTCCAGCTGAGTGGAAATCAGCAGGAAGATTCATTCCTGTGATCTTTGCAAGCTTTGAGTCATAATCTGATCTTATTTTGTACCTTGGGTAAAATTTTCTTCCTGCTCGGAACAAAGTGAAGAAGAAGAAAGCGTAGAGGAGTTTTGCCCAGAGAAAACAGCTAGTTGGGAGCTTCAAATAATTTTAATTCAAGGCAATGGAAACAATTATATGTGGTTCACAGGATGCTGAAGCTGTTCCTTATGTGATTTGAGATGTAAATGGTGAACAAAGAATAGTTGTGCTAACTGATGATTAAATCCTGACATGATAAATTTCTACATGAATAAAACCTGAGACCTAAACAGACTCGAGATTGTTAGTCATCCATCAGTTCACACCAAAGAGTTTTGCAGCCAAGTGAAAAGTCTTCAGGCATCTGATTTTTTTTTTTTTTTTGAAAAGTGAAGTTATTGGCAGGATTTTGCAATTTGTGTAGACTGACACCACGCTGCCAAGTGAGATGAGTTCAAGAGGCTTTATCAAAGTAGAGGTTTCAGGTTCTTTCTATTGTCAGGAAATCATATCAATAAAACTTAATAGGAAGTTGAAAGTGGAAATGCAGCAAACTGTGAACTTAATATTACCCTGGTGGGAGCTCATTAATATCTCAACAGATATACTCATGCATTATCTTAATTGCACATGGTCCTTAGGGAAATTGCCTTTTCTGAAGTTTTCTGACTGCTGTCATTCGGTGAGTAGGGTTCGGGTGCACCACTTTATTAATCTTTCAATAAGTTGCTGAGGAGGAGGTAGCCTAACTCAATCACATTTAAAGTAGTGGAGTAGAAATTATTATTTGTATGGTTCCAGTGATTTATGAGGTTCTCAGCCATGCAAGTGGAGAGCTGGGCAGAGGTGCTGGTGTGTGGGCAGTGAGCCCGATGCTTCTGGCGGCTATTGCAGCTCCAACACGAGTGGTTTGTCGCCTGGCACTGGGTCTCCTGCATGTTTCCAGCTGAGAAACTTGGCTGTGAGCAAGGAGCTCACCACCCTGGCATTATGGTCAAAAAGAAGGGTCTGTTGAGCAGCGAAAGGAGGAGGAGAAGGGATGAGGCAATGCTGCAAACAAAGCTGTAGGCTGTCGTGTGGGGAGCCAGGAGTTGATCTTTATGGGTCCCTCCCAAGTCGGGAGATTCTGAGGTTCTGTGAAGTCTGAAGAATTGGAACAAGTTTGTATTTCACTTTTTACTCTGAAAAACACAGTTCCAGACCTGAGGCTGGGTGATGCCTGACACTGCAAAGAGGGATTTGGAGACCACCAGAGACGCGCGATGGCTCTCGGTGTGTAGATGCAGCTGCTCCCAAACAGCCCCAGCTCTTCAAGCAAGACGACCGAGCGCGAGAGAGGCTTTTCATTAACAGACAAAAATGAAATAAATGAAGAAAAATGTCCAATGTTAAAAATAAATTAACAGTAATTAATCATTGACTAACGCAATGTCCCCAGCATTAATCATTCACTCCTGCTGTAATCAGACCCTCAGCCAGGCAAGCGACACGCAGAGCTCCCGTGTGTGATGCCCACCGTAGTCCTGTAACCACAGAGACTGCCCTCAGGAAAACCTGCCCCCCCATCACTGATCTGCCTACTCATCTGCCCACACCTCAGTGTCCTTCAGAAGGCTCCAGCCCCAGCTTGAGCCTTGCTGTGGTGGTGAAGCCTCAGGCAGGAGGACCACCACGGGCTCTTCTGCCTCACGGCCATGCTGGGCAGGGCCAAGGGGATTTTTATCCCCCTGTGCTTTATGGATCACAGCTCTTCTGCCAAGATGTTAGAGCCATTTGGAAAGCAGGTTATGACTCCCTAGAGCTTTGTGGTGCTTCAGATGTGTTTCAGACCAGAAAATGGATAAATGTGATGGAGGAGAAAGCTTGCTGCTTTGAACTGGTCAGGAGCGTGAGAGATCAGCAACAAGCAGCAATTTACCAAAATGAAAGACAAAGAAATCAGTTGAGACAAAAAAAAATATGTCTGGTTCATTAAAAACCTCCTCATTATGAATACTCTGCGCCGTGATCCTGCCGTGACGTCACTGTAATGCTGGCTGGGTCTGTGGACATCCCAGTTGTCCCTGGGGCAGCAGGATGTGATGTCTCAAGCAGGACCAAGAGGACAGTGGGTCTGGTTTAGGAGGAGTGATGTCTTTACACACTTCTGGGTTTGGGTGGAGTGGATGAGCATTGAGGTTTTAGTGTGGTTAGAGCGGGTGGCGCGGCTTAGCCGGTGCTGTCAGATGGCTTTTGATGGCTGAGCTGTCTCCACAATCTCCATGATTTTTAAAGCAGAAGGGAAAGAAAACTGGCATTGGTACATCTGAGATGTACCAATCATCATACATAGATGATTGGTACATCTGAGAGGATGTTTTGGTCCACCACTCTTGTGGCTCCAGGGCAGGAGGTTGGCTTGTGTGATGTGTGTTTGGAGGCTGGGGGGGTTCCAGCCCCCAAGGCCTGGTCTAGTCTGAGAAACACAGCAGCATGTGCTGAGAGGTGGGACCAAGGGGATGAGTTTCACGTTCAGAGAGAAGAATCAAATTATAATAATCAAATTATAGCCCTTCTTATTCTCTCTTGTCCTCTCCTCACCCCCAGCACCATGAGACCGTCAACTCTGGGAACAGAGAACGGTGACGTTTGATTCCCTTAGTGTTGGGTCTTGATGAATTGTGTCAACTCATGTTTATTTTCTGCTGCACTTCAGTGGTCAGAGGAGCTGAATGTGCATGGGTGTGAGCTCCTGTAAAGCCACCAGCACCGTGTGTCCCATGGATGATGCCCATCAGCCCTGTGAGGGTCCATCAGCCCTGAGAGGGGTCCTGGCCATCGGGATGGGACTGGAGGGGACGGGCAGACGCTTGGTCGGTGTGTGTAACATGCTCTGATGTACTGGGCAGCGATGAACCCCGATGGCTGCAGCCTGTGTTGTATCTGTGTGGGCTTTTCTCTCTGTATTTGGACAAAATCTTATGAAAATTCTACTCATACCTATAACTTCTTGTTGCTTTTAGGTATCCTGTAAGAAACAGCAGTAAAAAAAAAACCCAAACAAACCCAGTACATGTTTATGTACTGGAATTGATTGAAACAGACAGAAATGGTTTTATGGAAAGATAAAAAAGACTGAAAATCCCAAACATCTCCGAAGTTATATGAGCACTGGAGCAAATCCTGGAGGAGCTTTGCATTTTGTAAGTGTGCAGGATGTGCTCTGTTCAAATTGTAGTTGAAAAAGCAGTTGCTGGCAAGTTGGAATGAAAACATGTGCCACAGATAAAAATTCCTATTTCATCCTTTTATTTATGCTGGGGAAACCCCGTCACTGGGCTCTCAGTGTGGCTCCGTGTGTGGGACTGAACGTTGCGTGCCTGCTGCTCATCTAATTAATAACAGGTAAACAGCACCCATAAAGTCAGCCTGGTTAATGGTTCAGCTTCATATGACACCATCCAGTGAACAGATGAATTGGGCTGATGAGGAGCTGAGCCACCTCTGCTAACTGACTCCTACAAACGAGGAGAGAGCGATCCTAAAACGTCACCAACCATTCGTTACAACAACGACTGTAGGCAGAGACAAATTAAGAATTTCAATTATTTTTGATGGACGGGGTGCCCAGCAATCTCTGTGCCACCTCAGTAGTTGGTGCTAGCTCAAAGTCATCCCTGAGGTGGATCAAAAGTAAAGAACCCTGATAAATGGGTGTAGTAGTCTATTTGTCTTTCAGAGTGGTCCCCGAGCTTTGCTGGCCCCCCGGTGAAATGCTGAGCAAGTGAATCCCGCAGCAGCGGCGGCCAGCGCCGTGCTGTGCTCTGCCCCCCAGCCTCAACTTTAACTTTTTTAATTTTCTGTGACTGGAGCACTGGAAGGTCTTGCTGGCAACGTGCTGTCCACAAGCCACAGATCTAAAATGAATCTGGCAAGGCTCTGTGGAGGGCTGCTGTCTTGCATTAGGAACCTAAAGCATCCCAGCTTTCAGCTCGATTAGCCACCTCTCTGGCTGTAAAACCAGGGGTGACACGATGCATCCCAGGGAAAGGCTGTGCCAGGTGACAGGGGATTCAGTTCCCCCACATCCACAGCGACAGCCCGAGCACCCGCTGACGGTGGGAGGGTTTGTGTGGGCTGAACAACTCGTAGAGAGCAGGAGCGGTGCTGAGCTGGGACCTGACTCAGCAAGACCCCCGTGGAGGGTCCCATGTCCTGCTGGTGCTGGGTCCTGCCGGTGCTGGGTCCTGCTGGTGCTGGANGGGTCCTGCTGGTGCTGGGTCCTGCCGGTGCTGGGTCCTGCTGGTGCTGGATCCCACCAGTGCTGGGTCCTGCTGGTGCTGGGTCCCACCAGTGCTGGGTCCTGCCGGTGCTGGATCTCACCGGTGCTGGGTCCTGCCAGTGCTGGGTCCCACCAGTGCTGGGTCCTGCTGGTGCTGGGTCGTCCCACCAGTGCTGGGTCCCACCAGTGCTGGGTCCTGCTGGTGCTGGGCTGCAAACCCAGGCCACGAGCTGTGCTTTGCTCCAGGCTGAGCAGATCCGCATTGAGCCGCCTGCCACGGTTTGATGTGGTTTATTATAAACCACAAGAAGTTCCCCCCACTCACCAGGAGTGTGTCTCAAAACACACCAGGGTATTTAATAATTTTGGATAAATTCATTTATCTGCTGGGTCTTCAGCAGCAATTTTGCTGTCCAGGGCTGCTCTTTGCTGCAGCGGGTGGTGATGGACGTGCAGATGGACAGACACGGGGTGTGTTGGTGGGAATTGCTGCCATGGCTCTCATGTGCCACTGACCTTTGTGGAACCGAGGCACAGAGCCCTTTGCAGTGCTGAGCCTGGGGCACTGTGGTGTGTGCCCCCTGGGAGGGCAGGGGAGCTTGGAGACACTGACAGGAGTGCTGTGGGGAGACGGGCAGGGGAGCTTGGAGGTACTGACAGGAGTGCTGTGCAGAGACGAGCATGAGGGTGCAGGAGATGCTTGTACTGAGGCATGAAATACTGACCTCTCCGCAGGCTGGAAGTCTCAAATCATTATATATGATCATGTTTGTGTCTGTTGCAGAGCTTCTCCCCCCTCCTTGGCATCTCAAGTGAGAATTATGGCAGCTTCCTTAATTTAAGGCGCAGTCCCAGACTGTTACTCAAACAATCGCATAATGGGTTTGGGGATTAACACGCTGTCAGCTTGGTAACTGCTTAGGGACCTTTGTTATCCAGGAGAAAATAGCCCTGAACAACACTCTGGTCCCTCTCTTCTAAGAAGTAACCATCATTCTCCTTCACGCTCTCCCCTGAGAAGGGAACACAAGAGCTGGTTTGTCATCGTCAGGCTGAGTCGCAGGGCACAGCCGCGCCGTGACCAGATGGTCTTTGTGGGACGGAGATGTCCGTGCCCAGCGCTCCTCACCACTGCTCCTCATCAGGGAGAATCCAAAATAAACACTCTTTGGTTAAATCTGGAGTCATGGTTTAATGTTTAAGAGCTTCTTCATCCTCCAAAAACTGGGGGAGGGTCCTGGCTTTCAGCCAGCGATGACCGGTAAAGCTTCACACGCCGCTGCTTTGGGACCCCGAAAGCACCTGGTGCTGGTAAACCCAGGACACCAATAAAAAGGATGTAGGGAGAAAAATGTTTTGTGTGTGCTGTATTGGATTAGGATTGACTGAAAAGGAAGAAATTATGAATGTGCCCATATACACTTGTTTTCAGTTGATTAATGATTTGTTTTGCAACCTGAGTCGATGAAAATACTGTTTCTTTGCCTTGTGTGTTGTAAAGGAACATGGAGACGTATAGATGGATGCAGTGAAGATGAGCTGAGGCTCAGCTGAAGACAACTGCTGTAGCTAACTGCTGCAAGAAGTTCAATGAGTATATGAATATGTATATTTATCAGAAATTATTTTTTTCTACAGATCCCACAAATCAGTTATGCCTCAACTGCACCAGAGTTGAGTGATGACAGGCGCTATGATTTCTTCTCACGTGTGGTTCCTCCAGATTCCTTCCAAGCACAAGCAATGGTGGACATTGTGAAAGCTTTGGGATGGAATTATGTGTCCACTTTGGCGTCTGAAGGGAATTATGGAGAAAAAGGAGTCGAGTCCTTCATGCAAATTTCCAGAGAGGCAGGTAGGCACCGCCCACCCTCCCCCAGCGAGCGCTACGGACGTGATGAATGTTGTTTTGTACCAAATGTTGTATTATTTTTTCTGGAACATACCCTTGATTCTGAAAGTGCTCCGGTGCTTTGCAGTGCCTCTGTAATGGCTTCTTGCTGCTCTCGTTCCTAAATTGCTCACGGACTTTCAGAGTCTGAAACCTTAGTGGTTTTCAATCATTTCTGGGGAAAATAGAAAACCCTGAGTCTTATCAAGCTCCCACTGTTCCACTGGACGGCATTATATTGTGTTGACATGGGGAGAAGACAGACTTT
The DNA here is from genome assembly GCA_013399135.1 of Heliornis fulica. Lineage (NCBI taxonomy): Eukaryota > Metazoa > Chordata > Aves > Gruiformes > Heliornithidae > Heliornis > Heliornis fulica. The sequence goes on along the minus strand of VXBZ01004941.1, from coordinate 28,013 downwards.
AAAATGCTGAGCTTTTATCTCTCCACAGCTAGGAGCTCGGAGCAGGCCGCTTGGTACCAGCCATCCACTTGTGCTGTTGCTGTTCACCCTTCAGATCCCTCTCTGGCTCCTTTTGCTTTGCTTTAGTGCTTCTCTTGACTGTTTCAGCTGAGGAAATTCATGGTCTTTCACGTGAAGGCTCACGGGTTACTGGCCTGGGGTGCAGAGGCAGCGCCCTCAGGGGTGTGTGGGCACATCAGGGGGGTGGTGTGGGCACATCAGGGGGGTGGTGTGGGCACATCAGAGCGCTGGCGTGATGCGTCGCGTCCTCCTGCTGCTGGTTCCATGTAGTGGTGTCCCGAGAGGACAACCGGTGTTGGACAGAGCTGTTGTCAGTGAGAGTGTCCAAGAGGACAGGGGGATGTGGTGTATGAGGGAGGGGGGTGTGTGTGGAGTCAAAGCCTCTTTGTTTTGCTGATGGAACTCTAATTTCACACCTTGCCTTCCTGCTGGGTACAGACCAGAGCAGTCCAGTTGTGTGCCCATAGCCTTACCCCAGTAACCCACCCGTCAGGGGACAGAGCTCTGCATCCCCAGAGAGTGGTGGCCCTTCAGGGGGATGGGTGATAAACCCACAGCAAGCTGCTCTGCAGTGCAGAATCACAAAGGTTTGGGCACTGGAACATCTCAAGTTGTTTCCTGTGCTGGTAAGGACAAACAAACAGATGATGTCATTCATTACTGGTGATTTATGTGAGACCCGTCTCCAAGCCTTCAGCCACACGTCCCCATGTAGTGGGTGCCCACTGTCATCACACAGTGAGCTCTGTGGTACCCCAGAACAGCCTGATCCCCTCCCTGTAACACCCCTGGCATTGCCCTAACCAGAAAGAGTGTGATGCATCCACACTTCACTTACGGCTTGACTACATCACCAGACGGATTAGTGAGAGGGACAAAGGGGATGGGATGGTATGGGATGGGATGGGATGGGATGGGTGCTGCTTTGAAGCAGCTGTCAGAGGTTTCCATCACCTCGCTGTTGTCAAGCTGGTGCCACAGCACTCACTCTGCTTTTGCAACTCTCCTGTGCTATCTGCGAGGTGGAGCTTCAGCTCCCCAAGTGCCTCTGAGCAGCTGATGGATCACTCTTGGCAGCAGCATCCAAGGAGTGAGGGAGAAGGCGGCTGCACTCAAAAGAAAGGGACTTTAGAGAGAGGAATCCGGAATTGTTTCATTATGTTGATATCACAGAAGGAACCTACATTTGCATAAATGTGTCTGTTCGTTTGAATGCATATTTATGGGGTATTAAAGCAAATGGGTTTGGATTTAATACCACAGGAAGTGACAAATGCCAGTGTTCATTATAATTTAAAATTGACTTTATTTGCCAATATCCACTGTTGCAGAATCCCCCCCGAAATGTGTTCTCTGTGTCAAGGACAAACTCTGGTGGAACAGCACTGTACCATCGTACAGACCTCCCAGAGAATTACATTAGTGATGGGAGCTGCTCATGTAGTCAACTTGTGATCCAGCATCCCTAATAAAAACCCTAAGGCACGAGGTGAGAAGGATGCCTTCCTCACAGCAGCTTGGCACCCAGGGGGAGATGGGTCATGAAAACAAGATGAAGCCTCTAACAGGGACAGGACATATATTTTCTTTGCTGTATGCCAGTCTGACCTGGGAACTGGAGTAACCCACCCCAGGTTGGAGGAACCCAGCCCCCAGCACCGCCTCTGGTTCTGCAGAGCTCCCTTAGGGCTGCTGTGATTGGTTTTGGTGTTAGATAAAGCTGAGGTGAAGGTCTGGGGGGATTTACTGCCTGTCAACACGTCCCTGGGTTTTGAAAGCCCTGGGAAGTGTACGGCAGCCCTGCTGTCTAGATACTATCTTGATGCTGTCTTGAGGCCCTGAGCAAGCTGATCTAGTTGGGGGTGTCCCTGCTTCTTGCAGGGGGGTTGGATTAGATGACCTCTGGGAGTCCCTTCCAACTCTAATCATTCTGTGATTCTATATTTAATGGAGCACCCACTGCGCTCTCAGGCAGTGCTGCCCTGGAGATGGGTCCTAACTGTGATCTCCTATGGGAAGGGACACCTTATCCCTGGTTGGGATCACCCCCAGGTGCTGTTGGGGGGACCTGCCTGTGCTCTGGGGACATGCCCTGGGGGATGCAGCTGTTATGGGGTTGCTGTCCTGGTCTCTGCTGTGGCTGTGTCTGTTTGGGGATGTTTTAAGGTAAAGAAATTATTAACCAGGCTGTCAGGTGCTTGCTGTAGTTCCAGGGTTGGAAAGAGCCTCTGAAGAAGCAATTAGCAGCAGTAATTTTACTGATTTGTAGCTGTGGTGTGTGGTTTGTGGCTCCTTGACCTCCCTGTTTAAAACCATTTCGGTGGTCAAGAGCCGTGTGCCCGGACTCAGGCCGTGACGGTCCCCCTGGGTGAGGGACGAGAGGGACTGGAGCTGGCACGGGGTGGAGGAGTATGACCAAGGTCAGAGCACTTCATGTATCAAACCTCTTTAAAAGGGTCTGAGCTCCCGTGGGCTGGTGGGGGGGTGTCACTGCAGGATCCTCGTGAAAGCTGTGGAGCACAGCAATGTGTGCCACCCCGCTGTGCCACCGCAGGGACGGGCAGGACGGGTGCCAGAGGAGAGCACTGATGATGATCTGCTGCTTTACCTAATGTCTGTGTTCAGGCCTTGCTCAGGGCTTGGGTGCTGCCAGGCTTTGTCTGTGTGCAGACCGGGTGCTGCCCTGCTCTCCAGCCCACGCAGCCAGAGGGAATGCTTGAGGCCGTGGCTTGCAGGGCTGGTGTGACTCCTGCCCCTCAAACTCCTTGTTACAGAGCAGAAGAGCAGAGCTGGGGGGGTGTCAGCGTGGGGTGCTGGTGCTGGTTGTCCCCTGTGCATCTGCTGGGAGTGGGGACAGCCCTGGAGCGGAGGTAATTAGTCAAAGCTTGAGACACACCAGCAATAAGTGGTTATTAGCTCGCAGACAATTGCCTTGCATCTCATAACTGGTGTTCTTTGGCAGAAAAGCAGATTTCCTCCATAGGTACCAGCACTTCTATTCTCTTTTGGTTCCAATCAGTAGCAGCTAATTATCCTAAAGTCAGTGTTTTATCCAGACTTGTTTCTGATTCAGCCAAGATCTTAGGAGTTGTGAGGGTGAGTAGGAAGCGCTCCCCTTGCTCGGTTTTCAAACACGCTTTGGTATACAAAGACTTTGCTTGATCCTTTGAGTTAATAATTCTTCACAAAGTGACTTTTATTATGAGCACTTCAAGTGAGTTTGAATATGTCATTGTGGCAGGAGATGAAGATTTGAAACATGCTCTGCAGTCTGTGGGATTAATAAATTAGGGGAATGGTCTAATTATGGAAAATCTAAAGGACAATTTCAGATTATTAATGAAACTACCGAATCCTTGAATTTCAAAGATTAATTCATCTTTGATTTTTTTTAAAAGATTAATCTCTACCAGAAGGTTAATTGCTATCTGTAAGAAATATATATATTGAAGTCGTTAGCAAAAGACCACTTGAATGCCTCCTGCAGATAAATGAAACTCCAGTGCACGTTTATTCGTCTTTTCCTCTCCAGAAGTCGCCTGTTTGCATGGATGAACACTGGCTGCTCTGCCTGTGGGTGCTCACTCTGCTGCCCAGCCAGTGTGGGGGACAGACAGACCTACAAACCCTCAGGCCTGCTCCTCTGCCGCCTCCTCTGCCTCCTCCTCCTCCTCCTGCCCGTGCGTCGCCCCCTCACCCAGCCCTGTCTCAGTGCTATTTCCTCTCGGCAGGGCTGGTGTTGAGCTCACTTCTGCTTCTTGGTTCTCCTCCTCCTCTGCTCTGCCCTGGTGAGACCACACCTGGAGTATTGTGTCCAGTTCTGGGCCCCTCAGTTCCAGAAGGACACAGAACTCCTTGAGAGAGTCCAGCGTAGGGCCACAAAAATGGAGTGGAACATCTTTCTTCTGAGGACAGGCTGAGGGAGCTGGGGCTCTTCAGCCTGGAGGAGACTGAGGGGTGACCT
>VXBZ01004941.1:0-23930 GCA_013399135.1 Heliornis fulica | reverse complement strand
CTGCTTGGGCAGGGGATTGGACTAGATGATCTTTGGAGGTCCCTTCCAACTCCTGACCTTCTGTGATCCTGTGATTCTTGCACTCTCTCTTGGTGTGGAGCAGCGTGTCTCTAACACAGCGTCTCAATCTCTGCGCTAAGAATTAATTAGTTCTGCGTCTTCTCAACCGCTTGGTAGGAGCGGAGAAGAAAAATTCTGGCAAGGCTTGTCATCTTCTGCTGTGTACTGAGGAGTGGGGGAAAAAAAAAAGGATTAAAGCTCTTGTACCAGTGTGCTGATATGATTATACCCACTGAAGTTTCTTCTGAAGCCTCCCAGTTGCGTTGTGGTATTTGTTACAGGCTATCACCACCTTGACGGAACAGAAAGCAGAATACACTGTAATCTGCTTTAACACAGGGAGCACAACACTTGCTACAGTCTCTTTAGCATCTTTCCTCCCCTTTTTGGGGTTTTTGTTTCTCTGAAGACTTTTTTGAAGCCCTCGTGTCTGTAGTTCTCCCGTCTCCGGGGGCCTGGAGGGATGGGGACATCTGAGCACCAGACCCCGTTCGTGTCAGGGCACAGAGGAGACCCCACAACATCGAAACCTTCCCCTAAGGGGAATTGTTCCTGGCAGTGATACTGAACACTGTTTCTTTCCTAACCCTCCATTTAAACTTGAATTTCTTTTTTATCTCATTTTTTCCCAGTTTTATACTTGGTAGTGACAAAACCTTTCCTGTGCACATGTGTGTCCCGCCGAGACGCGTCGCCCTCGCCTCTAGCAAGTGTTGCTCCCCCTACATCAGTGAACTGGTTTCTGGGTGTCCCTGCCCTTATAGCCTGTGCATTAACAGGTATAATCTCCTAATGCATCTGTCTCGTTACAAATTACCTACCTAAAACTAACCACCTCTGACAGAAGATATTTTCTGTGGGTTTCTCTGTAGCAAAGACACTTCTAAACCTCTTCAGCCACCTAAATGTGACAATAGGAGCTTCTCTGAAGGCTTTGATGCTTGTTGTCTTCTCTGCCTCGTGTTTCTTAGAAGATCTGAATCTCTTGACTCACGCTGAATCATGTGCCAGCGCTCTGTGGCTCTCTCAGCGTGCTGTATCATAGCGTGGTGCCCTCCTTCGGTGTTTCTCTCTGGAAGCTGACACTGTTAAAAGCCAGGAGCTGCTGTATCATCCCTCTGTGATTCACACAGCCCTTCTGTAGGCTCCTGTAGGTCTATTCAGCTCCTGCTGTGATCCTGAATCTGCATTTTTCTAGGAGAACTTAATTTTTATGCTGTCTGTGGGGAATTCCATTAGCACAAATTAGCTCTGGATAACATGGGAGAGTTAAATCATTGCTACGAGGGAGCTGCACACACAACTGTGTTTCAAGGAGACTCTTCTGCCTGTGCATCTCCAATGGAGAACTGATCCCTCTTGCCAAATGGAATATCCAGATTATTTTTATGTCTTCCATTGTGAAGGTAATGAACACATTTTTTTGTAACTTTTTTTTTTTTAATCCATTAAAGCCCTATTGAATGGGTTTAGAACACTCATTACTCAGAGCAGTCACTCTACACCATAACCCAGGGTTAGAAGAAGCCCACAAGTGAGAAGCAAAGGAGAAAAAAAAGCGAATGATGTCACTGTGATGGGCAAGGGCTGCCTTGGCTATGTTAATAACAAATACTCTTGGCTTATTTGTGAAGCTTTGCACACTATCCTGGTGATGGATGGCACCACCCATCCTCCAGTGATGCCCAGATCTGGGGGTCTTGTAACCCTGTGCTCTGTGGCAGCCAGCAGAAGCCAACGTCTCACGGTGTCACCGTTGGAATATCCACCCGAGTGAGGTGGTGTTGTGGCAGGAGGTGGGCTGAGGTGGTGAACTGCCCACTGCCAGGACAGTTTCTTGAGCCAAAGGGACAGCAACTTGCAAGCTATTCTCTCTCCCTCCTCTAACCCAAGGGGCAGAAACCTTCCCTGGTGTTCCGGTCAGAGCGGGCGGCTGAGCTCACACAGTGACAAATGGGCTCTGACTGTGGCTTTGAAGTCAGTCCCAAACCATCCCAGGAAAGCCAGGCACTGTCAGCTGGTGTTTAGTGCAGTCCCAAACCATCCCAGGAAAACCAGGCACTGTCAGCTGGTGTTTAGCATGTGTCTCAGGTGCTGCCACTTCAGGGAGCAGCAGCTTGCAGGGGGGACTGCATCAAATATAGCACAAATAAATATATAAAGCATTAATGAAGTCAGGTCATTTATAGCTGAGCATTTCAAGTGCTTTCCATTTTTTGCTCTGTTTTTTTTTTTCCATGTATTTGTTCCTCTTGGTGTTCAGTGATGTTATGCTCAGTATCAGTATGAAATCTTTTCCTTCCTATGTTTGTCAAATCACAGGTGTCTTCTCATTTCAGAGAAAAGTCAAGAGAAATCACTTGTAAAGTTGTGCCAACTTGTGTGCTGTGTGTGGCAGGTTTAATAGGGGGGTCTTGTAATTATAACTGATGTAGTAGATGATGCTCTGGACTTGATTCTCCGGGGTGTTGTGGACTGTATGTAGCTTCAGAGTGTTCTTCTGAGGGTGGAAAAGGAAAAGCAACGTGTGTGTCTCTGCAAAGTAAACCCGTTACTCCGTGTTCATGGTCTGTGCCGCTGTGAGAAGTGATGTCCACTGGTGGAGTGAGTGGCATGTCCCTGAGGTGGACTTTGGGCTTATTGGATAGAATTCATTAGGTGCCTGGCTTAGATGTTGAGAAACCCTCTAGGAACCTGCCTGTGTTGTTTGGTTCTCCAAACACTGTGAGTGAAATCTTCATCTCTTTAGTGAGGCGTCTCCCTACCTGAGACAGAGCAGATGTCTGGGTGGGTTGGCTCTGTTCCCTCTGCAGTAACGAGGAGTGATGAGGTCTGAGCTGCCCTTTGGAAACAGCTGTCTCTCTGTTGACTGCACAGGGACTTTCTGCACCAAACAAAGGGTGTCATTAAAGAATTGGGCTGAACAAAACTCCAGTCTTTGGCCTGTGATGTATTCCCTTCCCTATCTTTTGTCCCCATTGGAAGCTAAACCCCTGGAGTAGATTGTCAGGGTTCTTGTGTTCCCATCCAGGAAGGCAGGGGTGGTGATGGGTGCTGGGAACCTGTGGTTTGGGTGCCTACTGCCCAGCCCCCCAGCACCAGGAGCCTGTCTGCAAGGGTGGTGTGAACCTATGCTGGAGCTAACAGGGGTCAGGGTGGTCCCTGGAGGTCCCTCCTCCTCATGAAAAGTCGACCTTGGGGAGAAGGAATGATTAGACCAGTCCCATGTTGGTACACGCAGTACCTTGCACTCCCCTCCCGAATGATCTCACACTGCTGGTGTCTTGGTGGAGTATTATTGGATGGCTGTAATAAGCTGCTGTCATCACAGTTATAGTGTGAGCCACTTTAAGGATAAATAGCTGCCTTTTTATGGCATTTATTGAACATTTGGAGATTGCATTTCAAGGACAGATTAAAATTGAAATAGACAATTCTTGTTGCTAAACAAATAACTGCCAGCATCCCTTAAAAGTGTTACCCCATGTGTAATAAAACAGTGCTTCCATGGTTATGTGAGCTGTATCATGTAGATCAGCTGGAAACAAGTTTTGGTTAAATCCTTGTTACTTCAAAGCACAAAAATGTATTGTTCAGCCTTTATGTTTACAAGTGAAGTTGGACACCCCGGGGGATGCTCCGGTGTTTTGCAGTGCCCACGGTGCTGAAGGGAAGATGTTGGTTTGGTGCAGATTCAGTAAACTATTCATCCCAATCCAGTTGGGTTTTGTTGTTTGGTTTGGGTTTTATTTTTCCATCTGTTCTTTGGAAGGTTTCCTGCATCTCAAGGGTGGTGTGTTCCTGCTGGGAAAGAGCAGTGTGGAGCAGGAGTGGAGAAGCAGGAGCGTTTGAGTTCCATCTGTATCCATCTTCTACGGGGAAGAAAAGCCAGTGGTGGAACTGTTAGGGCAATGCACCAGAAGTATCTTGATGGGATGAGGATGCTGGAGGAGAAACTCCTGCTGAGGTTCAAAAACTGCTGCTGCCCTTTTGGGGAGGAGTAGGGGGAAAGGAGGGAGTTGGGATTTACTGAGCAGTCGAAGGAAGGGACAAGTCTGAGGGAACAGCCAGGAGAGGAGAGGTGAAAAGCCATAAAATAAAAGTTCATAGAAGTGTCTGGGGATGGGAATGCTGAGCTGTGGCAGTATGGCAGGAAAAACTGAAATCTATGGATAAGGAAGATTTTCCATTGAGAGTGGACTAGAAAATCACATTTCATCCCACCCCCACCTCCAAAAACCAAACCCCAAACCAAAAAACAACCCAGAAACAGAATTGACTTTGATTGTAAAAACTTAAAACTTCATGAAGGAAAGGTAGAAATTCCTCCCAAGGTCCATTTTTAATGCTGGGGGGCATTTAGACCTTTTAGATGATTGCATCTGAGCACCTTTGCTCCTCACTGCACTTTAGTTCCTGCCTACCCAGGAGGAGATCTGCCCAAGGTCCATTTTTAATGCTGTCTGCCTACAGAGCCGATTCCAGCGGTGCGAAGCCTCTTGTCAGCTTTCCTGAAGGAATAAAACCAATTTCATAAAAACCTTCTGCAGAGGAAGCCCCTGCTGTCGTTTTGACTTTCCCCCTGGAAAACAGAAATATTGTGATTACACTGAGGTTTTCCCACGGGATATGTCTGTTTTGCAGAGTAGGATGAATTCGTTGGAGCGTCGTTTGGGACCAGCTCTAAATGCATTTCTGCATCTGAGGGGTAATATATAATCGAATGCAGTGAGTTATTCCAGCTTCTGTCACTGAAATCCTGCATCCCAGGAGGAAATACAAAATATTGCCTCGTCTTGTACCTTCCATACTTCACAGTCCCTTTTCACTTCGTGCTAATGCAAAGAACAGCTTTCATAGCCATGGGGGAGTAGCAGCACATAAATAATGCCAAGATGCCTCTTCCATCACGCGCCCTCCCCTGCCTTCTTCATTCCTGATCCTTCCTCAGACAACAGAGGATGACAAACATCCCAAACTGGGCACATCCTTGGAAGGTGGCTTCAGGCATTGCTTGGGATCCTCTGGGCAGGCCAAACATAGCGCCCAGTCTGCCTCCAAAGCTCTCTCAGCCACCCTCAGCCCAGCATCCTTGTGTAGAGAGGAGGAAGAGCAAGGGGAGAAGGTCACTCTGCCCTGGGGTACGTGCCCCACTTTGCAGAATCACATCAGGTAGTGAATGATGAGCGATGGGGTTTGTCCTCTTTTCTTACCCATTCTTAGGGAAGTTATTTATCAAGGCAGAGTTTGAAATACCCACACTATTTGCTGTAGTCTATTCAACAAGATACCTGAGCTGGAAATATGAACTGCAATATGGCATTTTAAGTGGTTTGCACATACAGCCAGGACGTTAGGAAGATCTATACACACAGTTTGTATTGCAGGCTCCTCTATTGCCTTCCCCTTCGGTGCTGCAGCAGGTTCATACATTTTCAATCTGCAAGGAATCAGGAGGCCATCGAGCTTGCTCTCATGATGGGCTCATCATTTATTTTAACACTTTGCCAATGCTCATTATTTACACAAAAACCTAATGCTGGCAGTACCCCTCCCTCTTCCCAGGCAGGCGCCTCGCCTGGCCCTGTATCACGCGATGCTGCAGGCACAAGGGATGTGAGGTGCCAGCTGCTCCCTCTGCAAATCCCACTGCTCCCAGTATCCCTGTCCACACCATTTCTGGCCTGTTGATAACAAAAAGCTGGTAACAAAGCAAATTATTCAATTATTTTATTATCAAAAGTCTTAACATGCATTTCATTGTGTAAACATGTGAAGCTGATGAAAGGCAGCTCAAACACCCAGATGTTCATCTGAACCTTGGGCTGGATTTTGTGGTGACACGAGGTGCCACCGTGCCCCCAGTGCTGACTCCTCCTCCTGGCATCGGCAACGCTTCACCTCCTCCTCCTGGCATCAGCAACACTTCACCGGGTCGCTGCCTGCTTGGGAGAGCCCCAGCCCGGCGCAGGGAGCGGACACCCATAGTCTGAATAAGGTTTTAAACCAAGAAGTTCTGCTTCAGGTTAGAGACAGATTGTCTTCTCAGCCTGTGGAATGTGTATCCCTTGGAGGGAGATGCACTTGGAGCAGGGGTCCCTCGGGGCTGCAGCACCTGTCCCCAGCGAGCCCGCTGCCTCCATCGCTGACGTAGGATTTAAGGGAGCTGATGAGGAGCCGCTCAGCTCCTTTGCAGGGAGCTGTTGTGGTCCAGTGCTCTCCCGTTTCTCTGCCTGAGCTGTGGTGTGTGGTAGGTCCTGGCACTGCTCTGCAGTGCTGAGTGCCTTGGTCTTACAGTGATGGAAATTATTCAATTATCCCTGGGCACCAGCACGTTCCTGGTGACAGCCCGGCCCTGGCACTGGGGCAAGCGGCTTCCTGAGAAACGTGGGAAGCAGAGTGCTTTGCAAGGAAGGGTTTATCCACATACAAGGGGTCTGGAAGTGGCTATCAGGTTGCAATCAAGAAAATACTCTCTTTAAGCTTTGGTGAAAGACAAATTATAATTTAATTCCCTGAATGTATTTTGTTTCTCCCCTTAATTTCACTAATCCACATGTCTAATCAACCCCTTAATTAACTCTCAGTTTATCTCAGATCTGTATTTTGTTCCTTTCCCAAACTAGGGTTTTTTTTTTCCTTTTCCCTCACATCACTTTGTGCTCTTTCTTCACAAGCATCCCAAGGCTGCTCTTTGGTCCTTCTCCTGTTTTGCTTGTTCAGGAGCCTCCTGAGATAGGGCTGATGTTCAGGCTGAGCAGAGCAGATTGCTGAGCTCCTGTCCATTTGCTCTGCCAGGTTCTGCAGAGCTCTGCTGGACCTGCTGGAGGGCTCTGCTGGACCTGGGCCTGCCCTGACCCGGGCAAGAAGCAGTTCTGCCGCTCTCTGCCCATCTGGGGTGAGTCACAACCAGTTTGCTGCAGATGGGGAAATTCTATCTCTGCTGTAAAATATTGTTTTCTCTACCTGAAGCATCGTGGCATCAGTGAAAAGGGCATTTCAGAGCAAGTGGGACAAGGCCAGTGTACCCCAAGATGGGAACATCCTGGGCTCTGACTATTGACCACGCTCCCTGAAGGCCCATGTTGATGGTGTTTGTTGGTTGGAGCTTTCTACGAGAGATGTCCTCTGGTTAAGCCCAGCAGCAGCGAGCTGGGACACTGCCTGTGCAGTAATCCCAAATACAGCAGCTTTTCTGCTAAAAACCTGAAAGATTTAAGTGAGGCATTCATGTCTGAAGAAGAGTGCAGGGTGCACATGTGCAACAGCAGGAAGCTTTTTTTTTTTTTTGACAGTTTTTCATTGACTTTTCATTGCTTTTTATATATTTCTTTTAAAGCCAATTTTATATTCAGGCAAAAGAAAGTCTAGACAGATTGTCTAAAAACTTTTATTGGCTAATTAAGATTATACTGCTGGTATATCACTGCTGGATAACGTGTGGACTCTGGTTAAGAAATGGCCTTCATTTGTTGCAGCCTGTGCCTCTTGCCAAGCTCACTTTTATTATTCCTCAGGAGGGCTGGTTTATATCTGCCTCTTTTGGTGTCTGAACCAAATGCCACTTGAAGTCTTACACTTGGACATCTGAATCTCTATAAAGGAACCCAAGTGCCTTGATTTTCCTTTTGTCCAGGGCTCCGAGTGTTTGTGGTTTCCATTCAGACTGATGGGAGATGCGATCGCTCTGGACGTACAGAAATCAATCCAGCCTTGACTAGTTGTGTCTGGGTGCTGTGGCCTCAGCACTGGTGTGAGTGGGAGCCTGGGAAGTGTGGCTCTGGCACACAGTGACGTGGTGACGTGTCTTCTGGGCGTGCCGGTAGCAGCCGCGGGCCCAGGGCAGCGCGGAAGGATCTGGTGAACGGCTCATCCCCGCTCCGGCCGGCTGGTTCAGGAGCAGCAGTGGCTCTTTGGGGTGGGATGAGGCATGTTTTCTTTAGACTCCTGTGTATGACATCATGTCAAACTGACTGGTAAGAACCATGTCCTGCTTACCCTGAACCAGGGTGAGTTTGATCTCGGATATTCCCTGGTTTGAGTTTTCCCTTCCAAGCACTTCTCTGAACCACTTCATTTCTCATGTTCTTCCTTTGGAGGAAAGCTCAGAATATTCACCACGGCCACGACTCTTCTCTGCCCTCTGATTGCTGTAATCAAATAACTTTTATTTATTAATGCCAGGAGGGAAGACAGAGAAGCAGCATCACACATTGCAGCCAGAACTGTGGCCAGCAAGATGCTCCTTGAAACAAACATCTTTTGAAACATCTCCACGGAAGATCTCGGGGAAGTACAGCCCCTCTCTCCGTTCCTCACACTTAGATGCCCTGTAATGCCACCACTCTCTAAGATGCACTAAAAAAGCAATTAGCACTTCTGAGTGCTTTGCAAAACTTTATTAGTCTTCTGCCTCTTGAGGCTCTGGCAAGTAACACTGCCTCACTTGAGGTGTCTTTGATGCAGGTTATTCCTGTCTTTTCCATAAACCCAAGAGCTGGAGTTGCAGTGCAGCCAGTCCAGCAGCCCACAGTCCTCCTTGAGAACTTCCAACCTCACTAGAGCATCGTGGGGCCACACCATGTTCTGCCTCTGCATCACCCATCTGCCTTTCCTTGTGTTTGTGTTGCAGCCTCCGAGATTCCAGATTAGGGAGCACAGGAACTCCAGTGCCCAAGGAACTAATGACTGGATCCAAACACAGTCATCTTCCCAGCTTTTGGTGGGATGCATTTTATGGTATTTTTTTGTAGCTGCTGCTTGATTTTACTGGGGAATTCAGCGACCTCCCTAGCACAAAAAATAAACCACGTTCTCTTTATCGTTTTTCAAACTCAAGCAGGTTTCAAAGCAAAACCTGTGCGGTTTTGTCAGCCTCAGAAAGCCTTTCTTACAGCAGAATGCTATTGATTAAGCTCTAATGACATCCTTTTCTTAAAAAGGAGCCAAGAATCATAAACATTAAAGATAGGAAAGATGTAATTTGGATGTCATTAGCACTTAAGCTGCTTTTCTCTTCAGCACATGAATGTGCACAGGTGTATTAGCAGCTGGGTTTGAATATGGGATGTTTTCCTGCCCCAGCCTATATGGAAAACGGTTGAAAAAGCCTGGTATTGAGAGCTTGTTTGCAGCTCTGTCCTTTGCTGCTCTAAGCAGTTGTGTTGTGAATTGATCTCCATCCAAGAGGCGCTCTCACCTTCTCTCATTTTAACCAGCCAATCTATACACATAATGTTGCTTGTGATGGCAAATGCATGTAAGAAATCCTTTCCCAGCTAAGGTCTTGATCCATCTGTCTGCAGAGTGTGGGTGGTCAGCATGGGGGGGCTGCCTGGGAACCCCTGGTGTGGATGTGGGAGTGCTCAGTGCTGGTATCAATCACTGCTCTCCGCTCCTGTTGCTCCAGTAGGTCAAGGGCTGGCCTAGGGATATCGGCCATGGTCCTCACAGTAAGGGATCTGCCTCCAATGTACCTGTCAATTTTAAGTACAAAGGGTACAGTTACTCAGATTTAAAGCTTCCTTTCTGCTCCAGAGGTAAAGATGTCTTCTGAAATGAATCACATTGCCCTGTACTTCTGGGGCTTCTCTGCAGTGTAATACAGGTTAGGCAGGGCTGGTGTTCCTGCAGGAGCCCCCTCAAAGTGCTGCTGGTGTGGGGCAGTGGTGAGAGTGGGGGATGCTCCCTCAGCCCCGTGTGTGGAAGAGGTGCTGGGGGGTAGATGGGAAGAGGAAAAACTTCACCCTTTGGCCTCGTCCTGTTTGTTACTGACTCACTGATGGTTACCAGTTTCTTTTTGCTGCTAACAGGTACACTTTGTCTCTGGGTTTGTTCACCGTGCTGCAGGACTTCATTGTGTGCTGAATTACAGGGAAGAGCATTACAGGGATTTAATCTCGGAGGAGTCTGGTTGACAGCTCCAAGTATGCAAATAGAGGCATGTAAAGGAAACCAAAGATTTGGAGCCAGGATCAGAAAAGTGCAAAATCTTAAATATTCAGAGGCAAAGAATATGACAATGACATGATCAGACAAAGACTCACATTATTTTAACGAAGAGCTGTATTTAGATCAGCCTGGGAGAACGTTTTCTGGGTACTGAAGTCAGCCTGAGTGAGAACATGAATTACCCTTCTCAGCTTCTCCTTCCCGTGATCCAAGGGATGGACTTGGGGAAATGGGTTAGAACGAAGATCAGCACTGTCACTACATCAATATGACTTACCATAAAGTGTTGGGCACTGTGGCTGGAGACAGAAAGGTTGCCAGGCTAAATTAATTAAAGGAAAAGCATGAAGAGTAATTGGCAGTAAGTGCTCGTAGATGTGGTCACTGGCATTCTATCACGTCAGGAGGTCTGCAGTTGTCAAAGCACGTATCATGCTTGGGATAAACATCCTTCAGTCCCATCAGCATCCCTTGGACTTTATTAATGCTGGCCTCATGAGTGAAGGGTACCTTGGGTCTGTGACATGACAAACTTCTGCTTGCAGAGAGCAGCAGCCGACGGGGAGTGGGTTACGCTGGCCGAGAGACGGACGGACAGCGGCTCGCACATCTCCTGAAACGTGTGAGGCTTCATAACACTGAATAATTCTTCTTCCCCCCACTGAATCCCTTCAGATTGCAGTGTCAGCCTTGGGGTTCCTCATCTTGCTTCTCAGGGTCCAGCATCAGGCACCTGAAGGAGTGTGGATGCCTGTGTATATACACATATGCCTGTGTCTGACCTCACCTGTGATGTAACACATCACTTGCTCCACAGTGTGAACGGGAATTACCAGTATGCCAGTGCTGGAATGGGGATCTAGAGGAGCTCAATGATTGTCACTGGGAGTGTTTGGCTGGTAAGGGATTGGGATGTAGCTGTGTCCAGGTTTCTCCTGGCCTGCCCGAGCCAGAAGGGCTTGTGGCTGCTGAGCTGAAGGCAGGAAACCCCTTCGAGCTGTATTGTGAAAAATCCAGCGGGGTTGGAGCTGCAGCAGCAGGTGCTGGGCTCGTGCCAGCCTTGGAGCCCAGGCAATGGCATCACCTGCCTGGCTCTGGGCAGCACCCGAAGGTGCTCGGGTTGAAACTGGCATCTTGCTGAGCAGCAAGGGCAAAGCCCGAGCGTTAGAGTGGTGGTCCCAAGGCTGGTGAGGCCGAGGCCGCTGGACGCGGCTGTCCCGGGCCAGAGCTGCCTGTGGGATAATGTGTCCTGTGTCCCCAGAGCAGGGACCTGCGTGCTGCAGCGCTGCCCAGTCCTGGGCACCAGCAGCAAGTGATGTGCTGGACAGCTTGTGCACACCTAAGGGACTTAGTGGTGGAAACTCAGCCTGGTTTCTCTTTCACTTGGTCCCAGGGGCAAATCTTTTGTTCAGGGCAGAATTCCAGCTCCTGGAGCCCAGAGATTTCTAATCCTATTACAGTGGAATGGCGAAAGTTTTCTTCAAGTCTTTAAACATCCTTATCAAGTGTAAATGTCTCATTGCTTTGGCAGCTGATGTTTTTCTTGAAAAATTAACTCTTCCCTAAAAATGACAGAATTCCAGCAAGATAAGCCATTTGATGCTGTCAGCTGGTTTTCTGAGCTTCCAGCCCCAAATCAAACATGTTTAAGGGGAAGCTGTTTGGTCATCAGTTAAGATATGGCACATTATTCATGTCCATATTATTTAAATATTATTATTACCCCATTCTCCTTTGGCCTGATGCATTCTTTTCAGGAATTTTTCAGCAACCATTCAAGGAAGTGGAACTTGTTCTAAATGTGGCTCTGTGTTAATGGGAAAGGGGCAGGGTTAAAATCCAGTGTGTGGCTTTTCCCTGTCCCCTTCGGTGCTTTCCCAGGGCTCCTACAGGTAGTTTCTCTTTTGTAGTAACCAGGACTTCCATCACCCCTGCTCTGAGTTTCGTGTCCTGTCAAAACACGGCCCCTTTGTGCTACAGTTTGGGCTGAGCTGGGCTGTGTGGGGTTTGGGGGGTGGGTTGGTGCTGGGGGGTGAAGCAGGAGGTGGTCAGTCTGACTGAAGCGCTGTGAGGGGCAAGGGGGGCACATTCCCGGGGGTTCCTGCCTCTGGGGGTGATGCCCCCATGGCTCTGGGTGCCTTTGGCAGAGCAGGGATGTGCAGTTGGTGCCCATCAGGTGTCAGATGGCTGGAAAGAGGCAAAGCAGCAGGGACAGGACTTGGGCTCCGTAGGTGGGAGCAGAGCCCGGCCGTGAGTCGGGGTCCCCCGTGCCCACCCGGGCTGCAGGTGCTGGTCAGAGAAGCTGTGAATGGCACGTTGTGTCTCTGATAAGTGTGTTCCTTCAGAAGGTCAGGGAGGGGAAGATGGGTGCAGTCAGAGGTGTTTTGTCTCCCCATGTCCTGTGTGTGGGTGGGAGCCTGTGCCCCGTGACGGAACCTGCCTGGCCAGGGCAGGGTGATGTAATTACTCAGCACCAGACAGCCCTGAGGTTGCTTACGGAGACGTAATCCTCCCCAGAGAAGTACAAGTGTGTTGAGAGAGCCCATTACAGTTAAACTTGATTAGAGAGCAGCTCACTATTTCTGATAAAATCATTAATCTAATTTTTGTCTAATTTTTTTCCCCCTTTATTCGCCGTTGCAGCCATCCCACATTACTTTCAAGCCGGCGGTGAGGCTGAGGAGGCTGATTAAACTGCAAGGCAGACTTTTAAATGAAAGGATCCATATCTAGCTACACTCATTATCAGTTCCAAGAAATTAAATCTACCATAAATGATTTAAACCAAATCAAATGGGCGTTGGAAAGACGAAGGGCAGAGTGGCCATGCAGATTGCATCCGACGGGAGGAAGCAGCGATCGAGAAAGAGCCAGATAAAACCCAGAGCTGCCACGAGGTCTCCAGCTTCCTCTGCAACAGCTTGCAGCTTTGCACGGGGTTGCAGCTTTGCACAGGGTTGCAGCTTTGCACAGGGTGTACAGCAGCACATCCTTGTGCTGCCTTGAGTATTGGGCAGGTCAAAGTGAGTCGTGTGGCAGCATGTGGTGTTTATCTCAGGGAACTGAAAATGCTGTTTTTCTGTAAGTTTTTATTTCTGGCTTATGTAAGGCGCTCACAGTGGGCTGTACAGAGTGCTGCTCCCCTCTGCAGGCTTGGGTGTTCGTTCTTCCTTCAAGGATGCAAATTACAAAACCCTTTAGATGTTCACCTTTGCTCTAGCTGAACCTGGATGTAAGCATCATCATCAGGGTGGGGGATGTTCCTCGAGGGACTGATGGTAAAACCACTGCAGATGTCTGGGTGGTGACACCCAGTGACTTCTGTCCTCTGCTTTGCCTCCAAGTGTGTGGGTTTGCATGTATACACAGCAGTGTGTTTGGTGCACAGGACAACATCCAGGACCACGGGGTTTGAACATCTCCAGAGATGGAGACTCCCCAAACAATCTGGGCAGCCTGGCCCAGGGCTCTGACACCCTCCCAACAGAGAAGTTCCTCCTCAGGTTTAGGTGGAACTTCCTCTAGGCCAGTTTGTGCCCATCACCTCTTGGCTTGTCTCTGGTCACCACTGATATGTAAAGTTATATGATGTATCTTGAAGATCATCATCTTCAGCTTGGTCCCTGCAGATCCATATCTGTGAATCCTCTCAGATTAAAACTTCTGTCAAGCCCCATCAGGGAGGGGGAGGATGAGGGTGGATATTCCTGCACGTAGGGTGGTGGGGCAGGAGGAATGCCAGGGAGTGAAACCCAGCTCTGCTGTGGGCCCTTGGCACGTGTCTCACTTGGAAGGAGCAGCAGCCGCTGTCACCTCCCTGCAGTTGTGCACATGGAGTCCCCAAAGCCGGAGTTTTCCTGTGGGAACGATGCATGAAGCAAGAGCAGTGCCTTTTGCTGAGCTCAGCTGGTTCCTCCATCACCCTGCACAGGGGAGGTGTCAGGGCCTGGGCTTGGACACAGCCCCGGTGAGGGGTGAGGGAGGACGAGGGGTGCTGCACAGCAGAGAGCCCGTGGCCATGACAGGGAGCACGTGGAGTAGGTGCTTGTTGCTCTGCTGCTGTAACCAATTTGTTTTGGTATCTGAAGTCTTTAGGAACGAGCTGCTGAGTAAGGATGTACATGAGCAGTAACAACATGTTGTTACTCTATCAAAATCATATACCCACTGGCCTGGCTCGTGTGCAGGCCACCCCCTTGGTTGGATAGGATGCAAAAATTGAGAGGTTACTGCCTCCATCCTTATCCTGAGCTCTCACAGTGTTTCACATCACAAGTATTCACTTTCCTCCAAAACAGGAGTAAAAGTCTTTTGTTGCCTGGTGCTTGCTCCTCCCCGAAGCTGCCATCGGCTGGTGCGGACACGGTGGGTCCCGTTGTGGATGGAGGTGGCTGTGTTCAGTCAGAAACTGGAATTTAGGGACAAGCAGGAATTATTTTGGTAGGTGAAGTTGTACCTGAGGAGAGTGCATGTTTTGGGCTCCATAAAATACTGAGGAACCTGGAAACCATCCCTGGGCATGGTCAGATTCCTGTACCAGTAACTGAAATACAAAGTACAACCCGTAGAGCTCTTACCTGGGAAAAAGACTGTTCCTTAACACATCATTTGTAATTAGTGTATAGATAGATGTGTGCAGATATATATATATATGTATAACTTCAGAGCTTTACATAATCTTCTGGCTGGTGTTAATTGAATTAGTCATGCTTACAGAATACTAAAAAGATTTATTTGCCCGTGGGAATTTCTCTTCAGTTTTGAGTCAACAGTCGATTCGCAGGATTTTGTTGTAGTTACTGACTTCTTTATTAAAATAAACAAGATTACTGACAGGGAGAAATGTTCTCCCTTAGTGTGGGAAGGAAGGATGGGGAGTGCTGAGGTAGGGAAAGGGAGATGAGGGGAGATGGGTTAATGTTCTGTGTTGTAACAGGTATGTGTGTCGTACCCACTGGTAACGCTCGTCTCCAAACTGGTTTATCCCCACTGGCTTCTCTCCTGACCAGCAGCAGAGCGCTTGGGTGATGGCAGGGAATAGTTTGCTCCTGCTCTCTCCACCCTTGGCTCTGCTCAGCTGAGGTTTGGTGTGCACATGGTGCCACTCCTGACTTACACCTGAATGCTGCAGTACACCGGGGTTGGAGCCCTGCAGCAGTTTGTTTTCAAGATTTCTTCTGCTGGTGTCTCCTGTCATTGGGTGTACGGCCAGATTTTGGGGTTTTATGTGTAGTAAAGTCCTTCTTAATGCCTATAAACATGTTGTAAATGTTGGGACTTATGGGATGTCCATTGACTCGTGAGCTGAGAGAGTGCTGGGAGCCAGGGGCTCACCCCTGGCTCATCACTCGANAAAGTCCTTCTTAATGCCTATAAATATGTTGTAAATGTTGAGACTTATGGGATGTCCATTGATTCGTGAGCTGAACATGAAAAACTGGGATACAGAGAGAGTGCTGGGAGCCAGGGGTGAGCTCCTGGCTCATCCCTCAGGTTTGTGTTCGTGAGTCTGTAGCTTTATCTCTGGCTTTATCTCCAGTGACATTTGAATGTCTCTTCTGCTCTTGGAGTGTGGGCAGTGGAAGGGATCTGTCTGACTGGAGCTGCCTTTGGGGGACACCCCCAGCTCACCCATGTGGGAATGTTCTGCATGATCTGTCTTCTCAGCATCTCAAACTTCCTTCTGCCGTGGTGCAGCTGCCCCTCTCCGCTTCATCCCAGGTTTCTAGCAGGGACCGTCCAGAGGTGGGTGCACGAGTGTGGCTTGGCAGAGGATGGCTTGTGCTGACATGACTGAGCTCATGTGAGGGGATAGATGATGCCTGGTGCTTGAGAATGATACAGCTGGGGCCACTGTTGCAAGGCTTAAAGCGGGTGTGAATAAGGAGCGTGGGCACCTACCTGCGCAGGAGCGGCTCGTTGCCAGCCTCTCGCTGCAGTTTGAAATCGTTTCTCTGTGGTGGGTGGTCTCCTCCCATTTGCCCTGGCTTTCCTCAGCCAGCACTGCCCTGGGGGCACCCAACCCTCGAGGGATGTGCCCTCCTTACCTGGCTCTCCCTGGCCAAAGAGGAGCCTTCGCCTTGTTTGCGTCCATGCAACATGGATCGTGATGGGAATGGGGGTCTGTGGGAAGGGTGGTGCTGTGAAATGAGCTTGGTAAACAGAGTGTTCTGGGGTTGCCAGATGAGTTACCTGAATGTCTCTTGTACCTCCTTTGAAATCTGATATGATTCAACCAAGTAAGCAGAGTTTTCCTTCTGCTTGTTGGAAGCACGGACCAGAAAGCAGCAGCTCTGGGAATGGCCGGGGTGTGGGGCTGCTGTGTGACATCAGGGAAAGGGCCATGAGACAGCTGGGAAGGAGAACAAGAAGCCTGTCATTACCTTATGACAACCAGAGGGTAACTGAATAATAGGAAAAAAGGCTTGAAATTATGTTGATACATCTGCCTTATGTGTTTGCTTCTTGTGCTAAATGGATAAACGTGGGCAGGGGCTGAAGGAGAAGTTGTGTTGGCTCCTTCCCATAGGTCCTCAGTGGCTGGTCCTGTAGGCTGAAGTTCTGCAGCATCACCTGAGCATGAAACCAGGAAGATTTACACCTTGGTACAACAGAATAAGCTTATTTCTAATTGTCATGTCCTCCTTTTTCAAAAGAATAGAACTGTGAATTGGGCTTACACATTGGGCAGCTTGGGGGGATTTGTTTGAATCTGGTCTGTAGAGTTTAGGAGAGGCAGGTTAAGCAAGCACACTGTACACCTGCATCTATCCTCTAGGAAAATTGTGCAAGGTGCTGAGTGCTTTCTGTACTGGCACTTTTATTATGTAGGTCAGCTGGGACCTGGATCTGTGATCACAAGTGACATTGCCAAAGAAAAATCAACAGAAAATAAAAGAAGCTTTGAAGAAAAATATCACAGGTACCGACTCCGTGTCTAATCCAGAAGTGATTCTTTAGGCACTCTTCAGCACTGTGTTTTCCTTGCCTCCAGTCTCTCTGCCAAATAATGGTGGTAAAAACACCAATTGTTGCTCACCTGAAACAAATAGATGTCTTAAAGTGGTATAAAATAGATAACTGCTATAATGCTGATAATTTACGGGAAATTCAACGTTATTTTTTTGTTAGATTATCTCTCATTTTGCCTGAGGGGTTGGGCTGGGAAGTCCTTTGAGGCCTTTGGAAAACTATCTGCCTTTTCTGGAACTGTTTAAGAAATTGGAGCCATGATTGAGCTCTGAAAGGACCTGGCATCTGCTCCCCACCGAATCGGGGGTCAGAGCTGATGGGGCAACATCTATGGAGGTGCTGCATGGATAACAGGAGGGTTTGTAGGGTTTCACCTGGAAGAGATGGAGCAGCTAGGTAGCCATGTGAGATATGCCAACAGCTAATAAAGCCAGATTTCTCTCTGAAGAGAAAGTAACTGAAGCATTAAAAGAAGTGTCAGCAATTCTTAGCTCTTGTTTTGAACCCAGTGAGTGCTTGGATGCCTCAGTGCTGGTGTGTGTTGTCTGTATCTCCTGTTCCCCAGTCTGGACAGCATGGTTGGTCTGGTCCTCTCCTCTGTATGTCAGGGTTTGGGACTGGGAAGCAGCTCGAGGGGAGCAGCCTTGAGTGAACTTAGAGAAGGGACTAATGCTCCTAGGATTGGGTTTCAGATGCAAATACCGAGAGTATTGAACACAACCAGAATGAGTTTTCATCTCAGCTGGGAAAGAAACTTTTGTTGGTTCCATTTCCTGGTAATGCCAGGTCTGGGCTTCTTTGAAGATACAGGTAGAGCCTCCTGGTGTCCTGCCATTTCAAACCAGTGCCAGATAGAGTGTCCTGCCATTTCAAACCAATGCTGAATGATTTTCTAGGGTTTCTTTCCCCATGCTGGGTGCTCTGGATGCAGTCAGCCACCTCTTCATGGCAGCAGGCATGTAGGACCTCAGCACTTCTCTTGTTCCACTGCACTTCATGTTTGTTGTGCATGGAGCTGTTCTTCATTTCCTTCTGGGGATGGGTCTGTTGGGACAGCTAAAGGAAGTTCTCAGTTAACAGCTTTCTTGTTAATGAATGGATTCACTTGTATTTGGGGATAACCAAATTTGATTGCTGCCTCGTTGTCCTTGAATGTTGAATGTTATTTCTTGTCTTCTCTTCAGACTGGGAAAACAAGAGCTCTTGAGTAGATGGAAACTTGTCAAATGTCAGCTTGAGTAGTCTGACCTGTCCTGCTTATCACAGATGTAGGTTTATATTAACTGTTCACACACCATAGAGTCTGTCCTGCCTGAAGAGCTTTAAAACTCGCTTTCCAGAACGTTCCTTTAAAGGCTCCTAATTTGTAACTTTAGGAAGTTTTACTCTGCGTCATCACTATGCAGTCAGACTTAAGGGAGAGGTTTCTAACGAGCACTGAGTTCCTGTGGAGCAGTGTAAACCCTTTATGGGTCTCTGTGGGGTGTGCTGGTGCCGGTGCGGGGAGCCGAGGTGATCGCACCGCTCGCGCGTTAGCGGCGGCGCTCGGTCCTCCAGGTGCCGTTAGCTCCGGCACACGGTGACTCACGGGGCTGGAAAAGCCCAACTAACGAACTTTTTAGGATGACTGGTAATTATAAAATTTATAACAGACGTAATGACTGCCTAAATGTTTGCAGTATCCTACTTAAAATGGCCCCTCTTGAGTTTTAACGGGGTAACATCTGTTAAAGAGCCTTCGTTGCTTGGAAGATGCTCCCGGCGCCGTTCCCTCGGTGAACAGCCCATAACCTTCACCCGTGTGCAGATTGGTTTGGCTCCGCTCACCACAGCTCTAAATACTTAATTGTGGAACAGATGTACTGACCAGAGCCAGATTACTCTAATCTCCTAAATCTTCACAAAATTATCTCAAAGCAAAGACAGTTTCTGTCAAGGCAGCTGAATAACTGCCAGGAAAAAAAAGCAGAACAAACTTGTGTGAAGGAATTTATAGCAGTCCTGAGTATGAAAGTTGTCTTCTCTTGCTTGCCATGAGTTGCCTGAGATGAAGAAGGTGTCTTCTACTTGAAGACTGAGCTTGGACATGTGTCATCAGAGGAACAATTGCATAGTAAACCTCATGGTGGTCTCAGTTGATGTCAGGCTCTTGGTGAGTCTTCTTGCCTTGGATGATGGTTTGAGGGTGAGTTTGGGGATCAGGCAGTTCAGAGTCAAATGGTTCAGCCATTTCCAAGAAGATAATGAGGAGCATTTTTATGTGCCCACCCAAACACACACTCTGCAGGTGTCCCCAGGGAGCACTTGTGGCTGCTCAGAGCCAGCATCTCTTCCAGGTATCACTGAGGGGATGGGGCTGGTCAGCTCAGCCTTCCCAGTGCCCACTGGGCATTGCCACTGCTGGATAGATACTGTTATACACATTCATAGCTCAGGGAGCCTAATTCTCTGCAGCTCCTGTCCCTTTCTCCATAATGTGTGTGTGGGTTCCCCATAGATTTAACTCTCTTGACATTCATCCTGATTGCCCCTGGGAAAAGGAGTCTCTTAATTACAGCTCTAGTTCATCTCCTCACCAGGGAGCCTGAAGGCTTTGAACTGGATGCATCAGCCAGCACTTTGCAGATGATTGGAGAAACTTGATGCAAAATCATGGACATTTTTCTATTTCATTTTGAATTCTATTTCTGCCAAATAAAGACAGAAAAGGCCAGACAGAAAATTGTCCATAAAAGATATAGTGCAGTAAAGACCAGGTTGACCTGTGAAATAAATAGGCATAAGTGGTCATCAGCAGTGAGCACGGCGTGAAGTTAACCCACCAGACCATTCCAGTAGCGCTGGACTGGGTCCTGGAAGTCATTTTTAGCTGTTAGCAGGAGAGCTATAATTTCACTTCAGTTTATATTCCAGCTGGCAGGCAAAAATCCAAATACATTTACTGGAATTTGGAAGATATGGTCAGTGCCATCGACTTCCTCAACCTTTTCACCTCTGAAGAATTCATGATAAATTGAATATGATTCAACGCTGATTATTCAGGCACTGAGTTAGCCTGGAGCCAGGGAGCTATAGCAGGTGAGGGGTTGTTTTTCCTTTATTTTAATTAATTTCTCATTTAAAAAAATAATAAAAAGCTTTTACAATTTTATCCAAGGATAAAATTCCAAGGATAAAATGGTCTCTTCGCCCCAGTAACAGGTGACAGAACTCGAGGAAATGGCCTCAAGCTGCACCAGGGAAAATTGAGGTTGGATCTTAGGAAGAACTTGTGTCCTGAGAGAGTCCTCAAGCACTGGAACAGGCTGCCCAGGGAGGGGGTTGAGTCCCCATCCCTGGAGGGGGTTAACAGACGGGGAGATGCGGTGCTGGAGGACATGGTCTAAGGGTAGACTTGGTGGCGGTGGGTTAATGGTTGGACTGGATGATCTTAGGGGGCATTTCGAGCCTTAACAATTCTATGATTCTATGAAATTATTTTTGCTGGATGTAAGAGTGGGTAAAACATTGTATAGCAGTGGAATTTGAAACAGCAACAAGAAGAACCCACTGTCACTATTAATTGTATTTCCTCCCTTGCTTTTCCCCTTGGCATGGTAGCAGTAGGATGCAGGTGCTGAATTTCTGGGAGTAAAGCCCTCGTTTGTGTTGCTAGCACTGCACTCAGCACAGCAGCCTCCTGCAGTTGTTCCTTCTGAGCACTTGGAGGTTGCACATCCAGTTGAGTTACAGCAAAGGGAACGAAGATTGATGGCAGGCTGGTTTAATGTAGCTCTTACCAACGATTTGCAGAGATTAGGAGGTTGTTCCGTTGGGCATCTATCACTGGAAGCTTGGGGACTGCTTTCTGAAGTCGTTTTGGATTGGCAAGTAACAGATAGCTTCCTCTGATAGCTCTGTTAGGTGCAGGTAGAGCTAAATGAAAATCACCCAGGAAGGGGAATGGCTCTGTTTGTTATTGTATTTGGATTTCTTTAGCGTTGCTTTCACGCGTCGTGACACGGGGCCGCCTTGGAGCAGCACAAGTCAGTGGTCCTTGGGGGTCACCTCCAGGCCCCTTAATCCCTGAAGGTGATGGAGAGAGCAGCCTCTTGCTGCAATCTGCACCAGCCTCTTCCTTGCATCCAGCTTCTGTCTGAGGACTAGGAAAAGTCTTGGGGCACCGTTCTTACTCGAGGCAGCTCTCGCTTGCAGAGGATGAGGAGTCGTTGGGAGGAAAGGCAGCAAATGGACCAGGAGAGACCCGTGAGATAGACCTGTCTCAACGGCTATCGATCGGTGCCTGGCTCTGTCTGGCCAGCTTCAAGGCAGAGCTATGGCCTCAAACAGGTCTGGCTTGCACTATTTTTCACCTGAACATTGTGCTCTCTCTCCCTCTTTCTCTCTCTTAATTGTTTTCCTCTCTAGTTTCAGTAGAAATTTCAACCTATTCCGAGAGTCTGGTTAAAAAATAACCCCAAACACCAAGCAATCTGTTGTTGTAAGACAGGTATTATTCACCTGCCTCTGAGAGCTGATTGTGTAGCAACCAGAGAGGCAGAGCTGATGAAGGAGGGTTGTTCAGCCTGGCTCGAGCTGCGATCGTGAGCTCGTGGCGCTGCGAAGGGCACACACTGCCGCAGCCAGGCTGTCATTGCCCGGGTACCAGGGGCTGGGAGGGTTTGCAGCCCCTCTGGGCTACCAGAAATGGTTGGTTGGTTTGTTCCTTCTGCCTCTGCATTTCTCCTTGTTTGTTTTTGTTCCTGCATCTTTCCTTTCGGCTTGTGCCAACATATTCCCTGCAATACCTGAAGAATCTCCTGCAGACTGAAGCGTGTGCTGTGCATGACTTGGGCAGGGGAGTGCCTGGTGCCTTCTCCCTGGATCCCTCCACACTCCTGTAGCCTCCCGGCAGCACTAACATCAGGGACAGTGGGTGTTGGGTGCTGATGGCTTCTTCATGCCAACACAACGCAGCTACTGTCAAATAACTTTAATTTTGTCTGTTTTTTAGGTCAAAACACTGGGGAAATGTGTATGTCTGGTGCAGGAGGGAGTGCCTACAGCATCTCAGCATCTTCTCCAGCACGGCCACTGGAGGGTTCTTCCAGTGGCCTGCTGGTTCAGGGACCTGAACCAGGAGGATGCTGAGGCTGAGCAGGCAAAGCCCCAGCTGTGCAACCCTGCATGCCCAGTGCCCCACTGCCCAAGCTGCCCATGAGGATTTTGTTTCACTTTTCCCCTGTAAATGTTGGGCAAAGGGACAGGTTTCCCAGGGATGGGGTCCCAGCACGCAGCTGGACTGGGGTCAAGAAGCATCTGGACAATGAGCTCAGTCCCCTGCTGTGACTGGGCTGGGCTGTGTGGAGCCAGGAGCTGGACTCAATGGTCCTTGTGGGTCCTTCCAGCCCAGGAGATCCTGGGATTCTGTGATTTAGAGGACAGTCTTTGCCCCACACTGACCTGGTGGGTATGGAGGAGAGAGCTTTCCCTTGGGGGCGAGTTGTGTAGGTGCTTCAGCATGTGTACCATGAGACAGCTACAAATGGCACCTCTGTCTGCATCGTGTCATGAGACATTTAATATGCAAGTGCAGCTCTTTGCTCTGTTTTAGGTGTTAGTGATGCCTTCAGCTGTGGGAGGGGAACCACAGAACAGTGAGCTCCATGTTTTGGTAGGTAAAGAGTGTTTCCATTTCTCTTTCAACCGTTGGCAAAATGCTGTTATTAAGATTTCTTTTAAAAAAGTCCCATCGTATTCATGTGATAAATATCCATATGCTGTAACTCCAATAAGATTGCATCAAACTGCATTTCTCTCTGTCAATTTGTATGTTGGCTGGTTGCTCTGCAGCAGTGTGAAGGGACCAGGAGTGTGTGCTGTGAGGGTGTGTGGGACAGCTGATGTGGGACATGCACATGTGCTCCTAAAGCATCCCAGGAATTGCAGCCTCTCCCCATGGCTCAGCACTGTCACCACAGCTGGGCAGGACACAGGCAGCAAGTGACATGTATCTGCTGAGCTGCCTTGAACTGGACTTAATGGTTGGACTGGATGATCTTAAGGGTCTTTTCCAACCTTAACAATCCTATGATTCTATGATTCTATGGACTGGGCTTGGAATCTGTTTCTACCCTGCAGCCACTTGGGGTTTGGGTGCTGAAGTCACGTAACACGTGTTTGTGTGTAGGCTGAAGGTTGGGTCTGTGCAGCTGTTGGGAGCTAAAAGGGGAGCAGGGGAGAAGAGAGATGTCTCCAGTAGGTGACATGAGATTTTTCTTCCCCTCTAAATTAGAAACTATGAATTGTTGTAATGGTTGTCTTTTGTTTTAAAAAAAGTCCCTCTTTTTNGCAGGTACCTCACCAGGCTTGGCAGGAAACACACATCAGGAGTGTTGCATTAGGGGCAGTGGGTGACCTAGAGCCAGCAGAGAAATGGATACAGCAATCCAGCCTGTATTGCAAACAGGTACTAGGAGCCTCTAAGCCTCCAGATAGGATGGAGCAGGAGAGCCTGGCCAGAGCTGGCAGGTCTGGGTGCCCACTGGCACAGCACACAGGCTCTCCTGAAGCTGCTGAAGGGCAGCCTGTGGGTTTTCTGCATGGGCAGAGGAAGTCGTGCCACACAAACTCTAATTGCAAGATCTAATTCTAATCTGTTAATGCAATGCACAGTTATAAATTCTAAATTAAACAGCCCGTGACTTGAATTAAATGTGTTGGCTGATTCTAGAGTAACTGGGAAGAAATTTTCCCCTGGCACTGGGTGCCATATGTTTCAAGAGAAACAGCTCTTCCCCCAGGGCAGCATCTTGGGTATTCAGGGCTGCCCCATGGGGAGATGGTCCAGCCTGAGCCAAGGCTCCTCTAGAACATGAAGCACAAGGGTTCACAGCCCTCAGACGATGGAGCCTCGCTAGTTCAAACACGTGATTCTCCTGAAGGAGAAGAGCTGTGACATGTAAAGT
>VXBZ01004940.1:6577-18283 GCA_013399135.1 Heliornis fulica | reverse complement strand
AGAACGGACTGTCGATCCCCGAGCCGCCGCGCAGGCGGCAGAACTGACTGTCGATCGCCGAGCCGCCGGCGGGGCGGCAGCACGGACTGTCGATCCCCGAAAGTTTAGCGTTTTGGGGCGCTTCTGCAGCACACGAACTACGGTACCGAATTCTACTGCGCATGCTCCGTAATCGCCGCAGTACCGAGAACGAGCTTCCGTGACCAGGTGGCGGCGGCACCGAGCAGGGCGCACTTTGCTCTACTGCGCATGCGTGCAGCTCGGCTGCAGTACCGAGCCGAAGCCACCAGGCGGCAGCTCCGGACGCCGCGATGGTCCTGACCCGCAAGGAGTCCCCGCCGCACGCAGCTCGTCACGCAGTCGGCGGAGGGACCGCTCACCGTGTGCTCGGCACATCCTTCCTCGCCCAGGGACCGGCCAGTCCCTGCGGCGGGACCCCCTTGGATCACTCCTCGGCTCTCCTCTGCCAGCCCCCTTGCCAGCTGGAGCCCTTCCACGCAGAGCCCGCCTTACACCCCCAGGCAAAGCAGCTCGAGCCCTGACAGGCAAGAAGAGGCATCACCGCACGGAACGGGACACCGCCAGGTGACCCCTACAGCCCCCAAACCGTGCAGATGTGTCATAGCAGCCCCAGGAAAGAGGCCAGGGCCATCCAAACCAGAACGACAGATGCTTTAACTCCTAAGACCGTACACGTTAGAGGCATGAAACCCCCCAACAGAACTGTGCAAACAGAACTCCTCACACTGGAGCTGCAGGTGGCACCTGGCTCACCACCACATTGAGGACCCTTGCTGGAGGCCAGATGTCAACCTAGGCACTTTATCACTCCCCTTCACAGGTAGGCTGCAGAGAAAATATATAATGAAAGGATTACTGGTCAAGGTAAGGACAGGGAGAGCTCACCCAGCAATTAACAAC
Organism: Heliornis fulica; assembly: GCA_013399135.1. Taxonomy (NCBI): domain Eukaryota; kingdom Metazoa; phylum Chordata; class Aves; order Gruiformes; family Heliornithidae; genus Heliornis; species Heliornis fulica. The sequence continues at coordinate 17,362 of VXBZ01004940.1, read as the reverse complement.
ATAGAATAAAATGCATAATTTATTACCCAATCAAAACACAGCAGAATAAGAAGTAAAAGAAAATCTGAGAACACCTCCCCCACCCCTCCTTTCTAGGCTCAACTTTATTTATTATTCCTCTCCCACCCACCCCTACCCCCCACGTGGCATGGGGTGAGTTGGGGAACAGAGGTTTCAGTCAGTGCGAGTCCTTTCCCATGGGGCTTCAGCTCCCCTCCTATCACTCCAGAGTGGGTCCCTTACATAGGGAGCAGACCTTCAGGAACAGACTGCTCCAGCCTGGCTCTCCACAGGGTCACAAGTTCCTCCCAGCAAACCTGCTCAGGCGTGGGCTTCTCTCCACAGGCTGCAGGTCCAGCCAGGAGCTTCCTCCAGCACAGGCTCCCCGTGGGGTCACAGCATCCGTCATGCATCTCCACCAGCTCCAGCATGGTTTTCTCCATGGGCTGTAGAGGAATCTCTGCTCCATCATCACCATCTTCCGTGGGTTGCAGGGGCACAGTCTGCCTCTCCAGGGTCTTTCCTCCAGGGGCTGCAGGGGAGTCTCTACTCAGGCACATGGAGCAGCTCCTGCCCCTCCTTCTGCACTGACCTGGGTGACTGCAGAGGTGTTGCACAGAATCACAGAATATTAGAAACTGGAAGAAACCTCGAAAGATCACTAAGTCCAACCCCCTGCCCAAGCNTTTATAAACATTAATGAGGTCATCCTTCAGTCTCCTCTCCTCCAAGCTGAAGAGATCCAGCTCCCTCATCCTGTCCTCAGCAGGAAGATGTTCCACTCCATCATCTTAGTTGCCCTGTGCAGGACTCTCTCAAGGAGTTCTGTGTCCTTCTGGAACTGAGGGGCCCAGAACTGGACGCAATGCTCCAGGTGAGGTCTCACCAGGGCAGAGTAGAGGGGGAGTCCCTCACGTATTTGCACTCCCGTTCCTCACCTGCTGTTGCACAAAGGGTTTTACCTCTTCTTAAAGGCATTACCACAGAAGGAGTACCACCATTGCTCACTGGTGCAGCTTTGGCCAGGAAGATCCTTGGAACTGTCTGGAACTGGCTTCATCTGACACAGAGCCAGCATCTGGTGTCTTCCCACAGAAGCCAGTCCTGCAGCACTGTGTCCCCCAAAAATCCTTGCCATATAAATCCAACACAGGTGTTGTAATTTGCCAGGAAATACCTACAAATAAATAAATCTCAAGCTGCAAAGCTGAAATTAGAAAATCAAAAAGTTCATTTTCATACATTGTTATGTGAAATGATCAGCCACTACAAAAAAAAAAAAAAAACCAAAACCAAAAACAAAGGAAGCACAATATTATCCATTATTATTTTATTTAAGTTCGGATGCCTTTCAAAGAAGTTTTACTTTTGCCACAAATAGCCAGGTTGGATAAGTAAGCCAGTGGAATTCCATACCCTGTGCCACAGAGATGCCAAAACCAAAGTTTCTCATGCATGTGGATCAGCTCCTTTTCCCTACAAAACGCAGGAAGTGTCTCCCAAAACATTTGTTTCCTTCCCAGAAGGACAAACACTTCCATAAATACGGAATCCATTTGCAAAACCCCTTTCTACTGTCTTTCCAATGTCACAAACATTCTCATACACACAGTCCCCTTCCTAACTTTGTGGGACCTGGGTGGTCTGCTTGCCAACCTGTTGGAAAGAAACCTCACATATAGGGACCAGAAATGCCCAAGTAGATACCAGCAGCTAACTCCCAAGGAGGACCATGTCTTAAGGCGTATCTTGTCCTTAAGCACACCCTAGGAGCTGGCTGAGCCTGTTTCCCTGTCACAGTCACAATAAATCATATTCCCTCAAGCAAAATTGCCTTTGTGTTTCTGTTTAACTGACGATAGCAGGTAACAAAGGTGTCTGCCAGGCCTCACGGCCACACCGGGAACTGAAATGGCTCCAAGAGTCTCACTGCTGAGCTTCTCTTGTGACTTAATGTGTTTGGTCACCATGGACACGGGCAGCTGATGAGCGTTCCTCAGTGGCCACCCATTGGCTGGCAGCAAACGCTGGGCACAGCACACCAGAGCAGCTGCTCGGAAAATCTGTGAAGGCCACAGGAGCAGACAAGGTCAGTGCTTTGAAAAAGACCCACATTTGGTACGATACCAACGGCAGGAAGGCCCGTTTTCCCATGCAGCCTCAGTAATCTCTGTAACATTTATACAGCCCCACAACTGCCTTTCCTCCAAAGCTGCACAATTAGTATTCACTAATTGTGTAGCTTTGGAGCTTTCATTTGGAGCTTTCATTCTACCACTTGTCTGTTGTGACACCCATGTAGTTCTCAGCCTGATTCCCAAAACAAACTGCGGTGATTTCTATACTTACCTTTTATCTCCCCATGCCCACTCTACTTCTGATGCAGCTGCCACATTCCCAGCTTGGAACCTGTTCTTCTATTACTGTGACAAGTGATTTTAATATATTTATTCTAGTTTGTTAATGTATCTAGTTGAATTCTGTATATTTGACTTAAAAAGGATACTAGTTGTTAGGATACTGTAATTTGTGGTTACAAATGTCCATTAAAACCATTAGACCTAGGAGACTTCTCTCCAGTTCTGAATCATTGATTGCATTGTTCCTCTTTTGAATAAGTAGTTTAGAAATTCAGCATGCAGTGTACTATTCATCCTTTATTTTTCAATTATGGCTGCAAGAATCGTTAATAACAATGCATTTGCCTTCCTTGGTTTCTACTGCAGACTTAATTGTGCCTCATATTGCAGGTATCTCAGCAGATTAAGATCAATGGTTTTTTTAAGCAAACTGAATCCTCTCCTGAAATTAATAAAAATAAAAAAAAAACCCAAATCCTTAATCTGATGTATAGGCATAGTGTTCACTGTCTGAATATATTCAAAGAATTATATTACCACTTATAGTCATTTCAACAAATTCCTACCTAATTCAAATCACAAAAAATATGAATCCAAATTCTGAACCTAGAGGAAAAGCATGGATTTCTATCTTGCTGCTGCACTTCTTCATTTGTTCAGTTATTAACTTTTGACCCTTCTAGAAAACAGTGCTGAACTCTAAATGTGCATCTTACTGTGGCCAATTCTTGCTAACATCCCGGTAAGCCTTACATTATCTGCAGTTGATGTGTTTCTTTGCCCTAGGCTCTTATTCACAGAATTGTAGGGGTTGGAAGTGACCTTGAAAGATCATCGAGTCCAACCCCCTACTAAAGCAGGTTCCCCAGAGCAGGTCACACAGGTCGGTGTCCAGACAGGTCTGGAACATCTCCAGAGAAGGAGACTCCACAACCCCCTGGGCAGCCTGGCCCAGGGCTCCATCACTCTCACCATGAAGAAGTTCTTCCTCACATCGGTGCAGAACCTCCTGTGGTCCAACTTGTGGCCATTGCCCCTTGTCCTGTCCCCACAGGCCACAGAAGAGGTTGCCCATCTCCCTGTGTCTCCCACACTTCAGATACTGATAAACATTGACCAGCTTCCCTCTCAGTCTTCTTTATCTGGGATAACATTCTCTTGCCAAGGAAATCTGGGTGTACATTCAAAAATAAGCATGGAGGTCCTATCCTCATGTATTTGGTACCCATTCCAGAGCTGGTGGATTGGTCAAAGCTTTCTTACTAGTATTTCACTTGCCATTCCACATTATGCTCCTAGTTTTCTGCAGAACAGATAGCTCTGGCACACTGCAAATTAGCTCCTATCTTTTGGTTGCCATGATACACACACACGAGACAAGGATCCGGGGCACCAGCATTATCCTTTCACAGGATCCCAGGATCATAGATGGCTGAGGCTGAAGGGACCTCTGGAGGCCATCTGGTCCAAACGCCCCATTAAAGCAGGGCCACCTAGAGCAGGCTGTCCAAGATCATGTCCTGACAACTTCCAAGTACCTCCAGGATACCTTGATACCTTTATTCTTGCTCCCTGAGGCCACTGAAGTTTCCCAGGATACAGCAGGCGTATCCCTTCCATAAGTGTTCAGTAAAGTAAGTGGAGGTTTGTACTCTGGGGCTCGGGTGCCTTTGCTACTGAGTTAACTCCTTCCTCTCCCAGTTTACAGCTGTTTATCAGATCAGGTGACTCCTAATGGGATGCATAGTGCTGGGGATGGGAAAAGAAAGGATAACTGGAAAAGGGTAAGTGCCTGTGTGCACTAACACTAGCACCCACTCAGCGCTGGTGAGGCCACACCAGCAGCGTGCTGAGCTCTGTGCTGCCCAGTACGGCAGACACACCGCTACTGGACAGAGCCCAGGCAAAAGCCATGGAGATGATTAAGGGACTGGAGCGTCTCTCATCTATAGAAAGGCTGAGAGAGGACTATTTACCCTGGAGAAGGCAAAGGGGATTTATGTTAATGTAGAGCAACACCTAAAAGGAGGGTGCAAATAGAATACACAGGCTCTTTCCACAGAATCAGTTCGTTTGGAAAAGCCCTTTAAGGTCATCAAGTCCAACCATTAACCTAGAACTGCCAAGTCTGCCACTAAATGAAATATTTATTATATAAAAAGGCTGTCAAGCACTGCAACAGTGCAATGATGAGTCAACCACCAGGGAAGTGGCTGACTCATCATCCTTGGAGGTATTTAAAAGACATGTAGAAGTGGTGCTTAGCATCATAATTTAGTGATGGACTCTCTGTACTTGTGCCCTGCATTCATAAATATTTAATTAATTGTGTCATATCTGAAATGGAATTATATTTAAGATGAGGTTCAAGAATATAACAATTTTATTACCTCAGGCAGTGGAAGGATCATAACGCAGTCTGTCTCTGAAATGAGTAAATATCCTGACTGATCATTAAAGCCCTAGGTTAAAACTGGTTGCAACACCTCCTTTCCTGCTTTCATTAAGAAAATACTGACTTTGCTTTCTAAATCCAGGAAAGGATGCAGCTGTCTGTTTACATACAAATATAGGAAGCTTAACTTTTGAAGGAGAAACAGGCCTTAATCTGTGCTTCTGTCCATAACATTTTCTACATGACAGCTTATTTTAGAATTTGCTTTATGAATTTGTAAGCCTCAGGCACACCTTTGTTAGCACTTTAGTACTTACCTGCTGCTGAAGTTTTACAGACAAATCATCTGCTTACAGAAAGGCAGTAACCAATGTACAGCTCTAATAATGCACCAGTGGAATTTGACTTTGTACTCCAAACTACAGAAATAGTGCATTATATGACAAAAAACCCTCACTTTTTAAAAAAATGTGTATTTTTAGATTAGCAGAACTACTTCTCAGTTAACTGGAAATGAAAAAAATGCAAATGCACATAGGTACATATGTGCTTCAACTCAAGACATGGGCCTAACATGAAGAAATTTTGGTCAAAACATTTTAGCTGCCAGAAGCATCTGTTGAAAGCGAAGAACATATGGGGGTGGGACTGGGGAAATAATATCAATGGTCATATGAGAGGCATAAATGCTCACTTAGAATTTGTGATTTTTCATTCTGTTACATTTTGCCAGATTTTGATTCTGCCAGCATAGAATATGGCATCCAAGCCAAAGCAGATGAAACAAGACACCATGCATGCTGGGAAAAATAAGCAAGGAGTGATAACCAAGAACAGAGATACATCCAGAGAAATAAGTAACATGGAAACACCTGTCAAAGAGAGGAAATCATACCTGCAGAAGGAATACAAGATTCTCACTGACCACGTGAACAGGTACATTGAAAGACTACAATATTTCCTGCAGGAAAATTCATTCCTAGAAAAGGAAATCCAAAGGAATCAGGAAGAAAGCAATGCCTACCTCTCCTACATAACAAAACACAGCCAGAAGTGCCAGAATCTGATAATAACATTAAGTGACCAGAATCGGGCAGATCTGTCTGAAGTCAGGACACAAAAAGAGAAGCTAATCGCACACTATACAGAAAAAGAGAAGGAGGTAAGGAGCTTTCTGATGGACATGGAGACAAAGTACTCTACTATGAACAAAGAGGTTGAAGATCTGCAGGCTTTCAGCTGTCCATCTGTTCAGCTGGAACAGATGAAAAAGATTAAAGAGCTGGAGAAAGAACTGTTGGTCACAAAGACACAGCATTCAGATGAAATACGCAAAATCAAGATCAGATTTCTGCAGGCCAAGGCTGACTGTGAGGCAGACTACCATCAGAAGATCCAGGTTCTCAGCAAGAGAGCAGAAGCAGCAGCAGTACAATGGCTAATTCAGCACATCAAACAAGTAAAAGCAGAGAACTGTCATCTGCGACAGGAACTCCTGAGACTCATCCAATACTCAAAAACCCTTAAAGAAACCAAAGTTCAACTGAGAGAGCAACAGCAACAGCTTCTTCGGGAGAACCAGTACGCTCAGGACATGGCACGCATGCACCACTGCTTACACCAGCACAAGGCACACGATGCAAATGGTGAAACCAATGGCTGTCACAGCCCATCCAGATGTGGCCATTCACCTAAAAAACCACCTCTCCACTCCTCACTCAAGCCAGCAGATTGACTTATGCAGCTCATGCTCAACATGCAACCCAGACAACAGATCTTAAAAGTAACCTCAGCTTTAACTTTCATGACATCTGTATTAAGATATTTGAAACTGCAATCCTCTTGTGTCCCAAAATAAACAGTGACATTTTCTCTTTGAGATCAGACTTTAATGGTCAATTTATATTCTGTCATGGCTTATCCCCAGCCAGCAGCTAAACACCATGCAGCCACATGCTCGCTCCTCTTCCCCACCCCCTCTACCTCATGGTGGTATGGGGAGGAGAATCAGAAGGGAAAGATAAAACTAGTGGGCTGGGATAAAGATAATTTACTAGGACAGCAAAAGAAATGGAGAACAGCATCATTAGCACTAATAAAAGAGAATACAAAGCAGGTGATACACAACATAACTTGCTCATCATAGACCCAATGCCCAGCTCCTCCTCCCTGGTCAGGCCCCTTTGTATACTTTGCATGTCATCACACGGTACAGAACACCCCTTTGGCAGGTTCTTCAGCTGTCCTGCCTGTGCACCCTCCCAGCTTCTTGCCCAAACTGACTCTATTCCAGCCAAAATCTGGAATGTATGATTAGTAATAGTGAGGCAATTTCTATGCTACTTCTCACTGGGAACTACATTGACTGACACCATAGTATGAACCACTCTAAATTATCTGTCTTAGCAGCATTCATCTTTCCAACTCTTCTACACAGCAAAGACTTTATTTTACATTTTGCTAGTCTCCTAAAGAGAGGATATAAATATGCAAGCAACCAAATCCTATAAACGCTATAAGCAGTTACATGTCCCTTAGTCATAAACATTAATAATTAGTATCAATTTCACTTTCTTCTTATTCTTTTCTAGCTTTAGTGTTTCACTTGAGAAGCAAGGTGTAGAGTCCTGTTTCTAACAGACTGCAGCTACATTCACCTTCCAAGATTAACACTTCTGGATTTTGATTACTTCATCAACAATGACACCAGAGGTCACCCTTACTCAAAGTTTAAACATTCACAGAGGAATACTTATTACAGCAGACTTTAGTGGACATTGGGAGACACCTCTAAGGAGGGTCAAGCATAGCATGGCCACTTTCAGTGGCTTCTGACTACTCAATAGTACATCCAAGTACATCTACATCTAAGGATGGAGGCTCCACAGCCTCTCTGCTGGAACAGCCCATTCTAGTGTTCGATCACATAGTAAAAAAAAAAAAAAGTTGTTTTACATTTAAATGCAATTTCAATTCCATCAGAAATTCAGATTTCAACACAGTCTGGCACTTCTTGCCTGCTCCACCTGATATTTAAACACATTAGTAATATCCTCTACACCTGCTCCAGGCTAAATAACCCCAGCTCTTGGCTTCCTCCTACATCCCAAATACTCCAAGCCTTAATCATCTTTGTGACCCTTTGCTGGACACAATCCTCTATGTCTGTCTTCTACTGGTGGCAGGGGGTAGGGGTGGTGTCCACATCCACACAAGACACTCTAGGTGTAGCCGTCACTCTGCTGAGAGCTGAGGGAGCAGTCGTCCCCCTCTCACAGCTGAGAGGCTTTTCCCAGCACAGCCCACGACGGTATTTGCTGCCTTGGCTGCAAAAGCACATTTGCCAGCTCATGACCACCCTGGTGCCCACCTGGACCTCCAGGTCCTTTCCTGCCGAGCAGTCTCCTAGCCGGACAGCTGCCAGGCAGTACTGCTGCAGGCTGTTACCCCTCCCCAGGTGCAGGATCCAGCGTTTTGCAGCAATGCAGTTCACGAGGTTCCTGTGGGCCGGCTTCTCCAGCCTGGCAGGGTCCCTCTGAACAGCAGCACGACCGCCGCCCCGCTCTGCGCTATCTGCAGACTTGCTGAGGCCGGACTCCGGCCCGCCATCCAGCTGGTTAACGATGAGCTAAACGGTACCGGCACCTGTTCCGGCCGGTCCTTCACGTCACCGATGGAAACCCTCTGCTTGAGCCCTTCAGCGGGTTCTCAGCCTACCCGGCTCGTCAGCGGGGCCGCTATCGGAACCGGTGCCAGCAACACACGCCGCTACCAAGGAAAGACCTGCACCGCGGCGCCCACGGGTGGTTTCACACTGTGCGCCTGCGCGCCCTTGCGCCGCGTCGCGCATGCGCCGAGCAGCGCGTCCGTTGCCATAGCAGCGGAAATCCCAGGGAAGGAGCCGCCCGCGGCCTGGTGTGCGGCGCGCGCGGCGGAGCCCCGGTCCGCTCGCCGGACGCGCCCGGCAGCCCGCTATGAGCGTGCCCGAGGTGGAGGCGCTCGTCTCCCAGAAGTACGAGATAAAGAAGCGCCTGGGCAAGGGGGTGAGTGACCTGGGGGCTTCAGGGGCTCGGGAAGCTGGGCGCCAGGGCTCAGTGCTGCCCTGCTGGTCGTGTGAGAAACTGCATTGTGATCACCTGTTTGTATGTTGTGTTTCAAGTACTGGTTTTGCTTTCCTCTTCCTTTGCTGCCCCAGTAAACTGTCTTTATTCCAACCCACAAGATTTACCACAGTGTTTCAGAATTCATGTGGCAAACTTAGTTTTAGAATTTGTTAACTGTCTTTGCCTTGTATGATGATTTGCTGGTAGTTTTGTTGTGGGCGACTTCTTTGCAAAATAACTTCTAAAGAGTTTGGTTTTTTGTTTTAATTGTTTGGCATTTTGAGCTGATATCTCTCATTTTCCAATTCAGCAGGCAACCTAGATCATATCTGAAACACTGGGTAAGTCTTTCAACCACACAGCACCCAAAGGTTTCTCTGGTGTGTAAAATCCCTTAATATTCCGCTTCGCAGTTCGGTTGGCACTTCTGATATCAATAACCTGTGGTTTTGTAATAGAATCATCTAGCCTTGTTAAAGAAAAAAAATCAAACCCACAAACAAAAAACCACAAAGCACTTTGAAAATCTTAACAGTTTAGTCTCAGTTTATTCATCTGTAGGTAGCTTCTTTCATTCTGTCTGTCCTTTCCTCCCCCCCAGGCTTATGGCATTGTATGGAAAGCAATTAATCGCAGGACAGGAGAAATAGTTGCTGTTAAAAAGATTTTTGATGCTTTCAGGAACAGAACAGATGCTCAGGTGAGACATTGTTCTAATATGTCCTGAAAGATGTGTTGGGAGTTCATAGATATTTTCAGGATTTATGTATCTGAAAGATTACAATCATAAATCTAATAATACAGTCTACAACTATATTAGGATAAAAAGGAGCAATAATAGTCAACCTTTGTATTTTATGGTGTCTACAAAATGCTGTTTGAAGTCCCCGAGGAAACGGTGTCTTGATAGTCCTGCACAATTTGATTCTCACTTATGTTGTTATGCTTTAGTGTCTGAGTGCAGAGAGCACATTTGTGACTAGTGAGTAACTGGGTCTTTCTTAGCCTCTTGACCATATAAGAGACTAGATTGGATTTAACCCTTTCATTGGAATTCCATACTCTGTCATTCTGTTGAGGTAATAATATTTTTTTGTTTATTTCTAGAGAACATTTCGAGAGATTATGTTCCTGCAGGTAAAGTCAATTTTTCCCCCTTGTCTCTGATTTTATTTCTCTCTGATATTGTTCACATATTTTCTTCCCACTCCTTTTTCAAAATGCAATGATCAGCATTGACAACTTGCATTTGTTTTTTTTACCATCTTGGCAAAGTCCATGACTGGGCAAAAACACATGAATGAAATTGAGAATTGGCCTTAGTTGTAATCTGAGATATGCCCTGTTCTTTCACAGAATCATAGACTGGTCTGGGTTGGAAGGGACCCCAAGGATCACCGAGTTCCAAACCCCCTGCCAGAGGCAGGGCCACCACGCCTGGAGGTGGACAAGGTTGCCCAGGGGCCCATCCAGCCTGGCCTTGGACACCTCCAGGGTTGAGGCATTCATCACCTCTCTGGGCAGCCTGTTCCAGCACCATTATTAGCAGTATATCTACTCTAGGATCACCATATTGGCCTGTAGTTTCTGTNAATTGACCACACTATACCTAATCACCTTACCAGTGGCATTAAAATTATCTGTCCATTCCTTCACAGACTTACCACATCTGTAGTACTTGCTTCACATAACCAAAAACATCAGTGCTTTTGAATAGTAATGATGATATAACTATGATTTTCTAAGGATACAGGAAAGTCAGGGCTCATAGGAAAAGGTATTTCCTAAGTTCAAGTAGAAAAGAGGAGTTATTTTTACTTTTGAATCATTCGGTAAACCTGAAATAGCCACCACAAAGTAAAAGCTAAATACACATGAGAAGAATTCTTGGGAGTTAATGACCTGTTTCTCACAGCATTCTGCTCGA
>VXBZ01004939.1:277889-301249 GCA_013399135.1 Heliornis fulica | reverse complement strand
GATAACCTGCTGAACTATGACAGAACATTAAAACCAACCGGTATCACATATGCACTTGGATTTTAACCAGTCTGTTTTCTGCATTCAAATTTGCCAAGCAGTTTCCCATGTCAGCAACCAGAACAGCCTGTTTCTTTTCAAACAATGAAAATTACTTTTAAAGAAACCAAATTGTAATGTTAGGGCCAACCGTCTGGAGGATAAGAACAAGGACCGAGTCCATTAGCTATGCTGGGCCTCGCTAATCTGTGGTACCGATTTGCAGAGCGATGCTGTTAGTGGAGCAAGGGACCAGATACCAGGAGAAATGGGTTTTGAGGAGTGATATAATTCCATCCCTTGCTCATTTAAAATGTTCAGACAGCTCACTTCATCTCACAGAATTTCACTGCAAACATGGGGCGGGGGAAGAAATAATTTTCTGCTATTTCCAAAAGGAGCTGTAAAGCAGTATCTGCTTCCTAGCAGCTTTGGGATTGCGGGCAGCATAAAATGTGGAGGTAATTGTGATTTAATTTCACTCTTAAATTCTGTCAAAGTGCATCCACTAAACAGGGAATTTTCTTTATTATGACTAACCATACCACAGGGTTTCAACCAATACTGAACCTCCTGAACCAGGAACAAGAAAAAAAAGAAAATAAAAAAGGGCTGTGCACAGATCTGGGAACACATTCCTTCCATGTGTTTATAGGCTGAGCTGATGACAGGCTGCCTGGGACATCAGTGGCAGAGCCAAGAATTTCCCTGCAACTTCCACTGGTCCTAATCCATACCAGCAACCTGAACTGCAGCTCTCCTTGATACTTTCACAAAATGAAGGGAGAAGGAGGAAATCCCAGCACTAAATGAGATAATTCTTGACGAGTCATGAAAACTATCGGATGGCTGGAACATGTGTTTCTCTCCCACGCTTCAGAAACAGGGACAATGCAGCTAATCCCCAATAAACCACTGGCTCGGTAAAACAATTAGTTACTGACCTTATAAAGGTTTAATAGTATAAAAAATCCCACTAACAGAATAGTAAAATGTACAATTAAGTTTTATCTTTCAACAAAGAAACCTCATTTCTACTAAAATACTGGGTGATTTATATTTTCTGTTTCAGCAGATTGTTTAAGATTTAACAGATTGATGAATAAATTGTTTAAATATGCAAATCATCTGGGCATTTTGTAATTTCTCCAAGGGCTTTTTCCCAGTAAGTCTCACCAGATCATGCAAATTACTAGTGATTCTGAAAAGGAAGCATATAATATTCTAATTGACAGAGTGTTTATTTCAGCCTCTTTTACATCGTCGCTCTCAGATAATGAGAAACATATGACCTCCAGGAATCCCTATATTTTGTGGGGTTTATGACAAAATCGAGTAGTAGGACAGACAGAGCACAGGAAATTAAGTATTTTATGTAGATAAAATGAGCTGACTTGGGGAATACAAATAGTATGAAATTACACTATATAGTCTGCCCTGTACACCTAATTTCCATGATAAATGACAAGCTGTAATGGGCATCTGTGTATTCCTTGCACAGCATCCCCAGAACTTCATTTCGCCTCTCCCCATGTCCTGCTTGGAGGCCAGCCGCTGACACTTCCCAGGGGCAGCTCTGCAAAGGCAACACCAGCCATCAGGCTCTCACCACCACCACCTCAATGCTTGGGGTGGGGACAGTTCACCCACTTGCCCGTGGTTTCCACCACCACAGGCAGCTCCAGCCAAACCCCATTTCCATGAGGCACTCCAGACTGAACGCTCAGGGAATCTACCTTTCCTCCCCAAAGCCACAAGGAGGAAAAGAGGTTTTCTCCTTCATTCCCATAACTGCTTCCTGAGACTACCTCTGTAATTACCCTGCTTAACCACCAGCAGCCCAAAATATGAACCTCTGGGCCTGAAAAGGAAATGGGAAGGAAAAAAAAGGGGAAAAAAGAGCTTTCTTCATAATGAGCTACACTCTGCTTTCACTTACCCACTACCTGGTGAAAAGGGCAATGCATTTCTAATTGCATTACACAGTAACATTAAGCACCACATTACTTTTTTTCTGTTTTCTTAAAGCTCCGTCTCTGAGCCAAGGTAGAGAGCAAGCATCACAGACTGCACTCAGTCCCTGCCAGCCAAATGCTTTCCCTGGTACACTTCTGCTGGGAAGCAAACCCTGCAGCGGCAGATCTGGGTACACTGGCTTCTGCATACACATAGTTCCCCAGCAATCCACTTCAATCAGAATCCGAAAAGAGCGATTCCAGCCCTGCAGCATGGTGTGAGCTCAGCTACCTCATGCATTATTTCAGCATGAAATATTTATAAATTGGAGAACAGGGGTAGGCTCCTGATTTTAAAAAATGTAATAAATTTTTTTATATGCATGAGTGTGACTTGTAAGAATCTGCAACTTGTTTGACATCCTGGGTTTAATAGCCCAGTCCCTACTCCTCATTCATACAAAAGGTCAGGTCAGAACCAATTTCTCTTTAAAAATCAAACTTAGATTAAGCAGGTATTTTTATATATGAGGACTATTCTTGCTTTTCTTTACATTAGCACACAACACCACACGTGCACTTTTTTTTTTTTAAGAAAAAAAGAACCCAAACAAACCATTACTTGTATCATAATTATTTTTCTCCTGGCATAAATTTGTATTCTGTAATTAAAATGGTGGTACAGTCTAAAGTGACACACCGTCACAAAAGTGGTCCCTGGAAACCTACCAAAGCTGACAACTTAAGGACCAAACCAGTATTCCCATAACACAAAGGAATCGGTGAAAAAAGCCACTGACAGTTAGATCCCCTCACTCTGCCAGATTACACCTGTAAAATGTAACTGTTTTTCACTGGAAACCAGAATGTGGGACTTATATAAAAATAAACCTGCAAATAAATCTGCAGGTAAGTTGGTCCCCCATGGGCAATGGGGTCCTCAGCAAGTGCAGCAGTCTTAGAGGTTGGAGGACTTGGGGCTAAAGAGCACAAATCTCTGCAAATAAGCCTTCTCCTTTGTCTGCTGACAAATTCTGTGGAAGCAGTTGTACAACTGACCTGTTCTCTGTAGCACTGATGAAGCTTTACTCTTTTTTTATCTACATATTAAGAAACATTTACCAGGAGAGAACTAATAGGCTCTCGGGAGAACAAACCAAATTTTACTTCCTTTGAAATATCAGGAAGATAACTGCACCTTGCAAGCAGGAATACAGCGGTTGTTAGTAGCCTTTCTGAAGTCATTTGATTACAGAATAACTAATTACTTTTATTTTTCACATGACACGTAACATAGGAGTGACTTTATATTTTTTGCACTTCCTATTTAGCAAAACAAATGTTAACTGACCTGCCTTCCACTCAGCCCTATACCATGTCTATCTGTATCACCTGCTAGCCTTAATTTTTATTTCCTTTGAGCCTATGCTATAAATAAGACTTCTATGGAGGTGCAGAGATACTTAAAAATGCCGTAACTACTGTGATTCTAGCCCAGGGAGCCAAGAGACTCCCTGGAGCGTGAAGCTGAGTGCCTGCCCATGCCATGCAGCCTCAAGCACAGCTTTCATAGCAAATGGTCAATTCCTAAGCATCCTCATTTAAACAGACCACAAAAAAAAAAAAGGTCTCAAGTCCAGTAACAGAATGCTACAAATGAGTTATAACTTGTGGAATTTTAAATTCCTGGCTTGGGAACTGCACTGTTTAAACATCAGGGCAGATGTACCACAGGTAAAGTAGCAGATGCAAACCCTTTGAAGGCATTTGCATCCCCCTTACTAAAGTGATAATAGGAGTACTAAAGTGAGTTGCTAAAAAGATTACGCTTTTACTTTTCTGAGGGTAGCTGGTCTGGCTTTAAGCACTTGCCTCAGTACAAGGAAACATCCAGAAAATCAAGCATTTGCTCAACTTGATAAGTTTTTTTCCCACCTGAGGCCATCACTCCCCTTTGTTCATTATTTCCTACAGAGCACCATCTCCTCGACTTGAGCTACCACAGTGAAAGGTACAATGTGGGGAACAAAAGTCTGTACTTCATCTGTATCTATTTTCCTGGACGTGCCCCTAGCGCCACCACCCAAAAAGGCTCCATTTTGCTCAGTGCAGCACAGGCTGTGCTAAACCTGTGCCATCTGGTGCAGGCACACACAATAAGTACCTATTTAAATTTAGAGAGCAGTTACAGAATGACCTGCAGTCCACGGCAGTAGATATTCATGTCTGAGCGACATTATGTGCTTCCATTATCACCCTGCCTTTTACGTGAAGCCCTAAAGCTGACAGCACATTAGCTGTTTTTGCAGGCCTTGCCTCTGTTACACACAGTCTTCTTCATGGCAGTATAACTAATTCACTGGAAACTGCCAGATGTGGACTATGCCATGCAATATTCACTGTCCTGCTTCCTGGCATTAAGCAAATGGATTCAAAATGTATCACCTTTACATCAAAGTACCTCTCCCGGAGCCAAACTCTGCAGTCTTCTGTTTAGTATATGACTTTGCTTCAGGTTCTAAATGAAGATTATACTCATTTTAAATGCGCTGCTTTAGAGACTGAGAGCTGTAATAAAATTTATATCCATGTGATCAGTTCAGAAATACTGCTGTAAGATCAGCACCAAAACGCTTTGATAGCTTCAGTCCACTTTATTAACTGAAAGCGATGAAGCTCCCCATAACCATAACAGACTATTAAGCCACCCTAACTGGTGCCAGCCACCATGCTGACTGGTTGACTCAAGCAGCAGGAGTGAAAAGCAAATGCCATTTCTGCTCAGACAGAGAGGGAGAGGGCAGAATTACCAGTAGGAATGGGATATTCCTCCAATCTCCTCTGCACCCCATGAAACAGAGACGGAAACTTTCCACTCGTTCCCTGGAAGCACCCCCAGTGGGGGCAGATAGCATCACCCTTCATTTTTCATACCTGCCTGCTGAGCCCTGCCACCACCTTTGTGAGGTCCTCCAGACAGACAACTTACTGTGAACTAATGTAATTCCATACAGTCAACCAAAACGATCACTTGACAGAGCTGTTAAATGACAAGATGCGGGCAGCAACTGATTTACCAGTTAATAAACACTTTGAGAATTAAAAAACCCCACAGAACAATAAATTCACCCTGACTTTGGGTGAATGAGGCTTTAAATCAAGGCAGTGACATCTTAAAAGTTGCCAGATCTGGGCAGTAAGCCACAGGGAAGGTAGACCCCTTCAACAGTCAGTCTCTGGACAAATTTCTAGATCTCATTTACAGTACAAAGCTGGATGGTAGAACATCCTGCTTCGGAGAGATGGGAGAATGCAACAAAGACTCTACACTGACAACGCACTGCTATGATGACTGGGCTCCTATTTTATTTCTGAGATTAAAATGGCAGACATGAACCGTGCATCAACCATCCCTGTGGATGTGAACCTGAGGCATTTATTACCAGACCAGTTTTACAGCCCCAACAAGGTTCCTACTGACTTCAAGATAAATCAAGTTGGCATTTTACTGACCACTGGAAATCTGTTTTCAGACTGTACAAATTAAGCCTGAGACAGACATATAAAGGCAGGTTTTGGGTTTTTTTTAAAGACAGTCTAAATATCTTGCTAAAATACAACTAAAAAAATCCCATTTCACAGATCAGATATAACACTGCTATGAAAAACATGTTAAGTAGCTTAAGAAAATGAGTATGTTGTTACTAGAATCTACCTCAAACAAGACAGAGGTTATTTTCACTCTCTTCTCAACCTTTATTTGATAAGATGCTTTGATACTCTAGATATTTTGTATTACATCTGATGGCATTAATTCAAAGGAGTTCTCAACCTGTATTCAACTATCAGAGATCACAGTGCAGCCCAACCTCCTCCCCCCTCTCCTCCATAATTGACCATCTTGGGCAGCTTTCAGAAACCGGAACGCAGTCTCATCTGATTAAGAACTTACATATTGTGACTTAGCAGAGTAATGTAAAAATCTTAGTGAAAAGTACTGAAGAATCAAGAATCAGAAAGAGTGTACCACCAGAGAATGCAAGTGGTTTTGAGGTGTATTTTTTTTAAAGGAAAAGAGCTGTGGGACAGAGCACTAAAATTTCAGGCAGTAAGTGCACCAAAGTCAGCATACACAAAGACATGCAGTTTTCTAGTACCAGGGATAAAATCTGGTTACAGAAAGTAAGTCGTCCAAAAGATGGGGTGACCCCACAGGAGACTATCTGCAGAAAGTCTTGAGTCTTCTGAGGTGTCCCAGAGTCTCTGACCTAGAAGCAAGGCTTTTTCTGGATATGGGACCTGGAATCACTAAACATTTGTGAATGTAGGGGCTGGAAAGCACCTTATGTTTTTAATTATGTCACTTCACATTGTATCATCACTGAATTCAGGCCTGGAGGTTGGTGGTCCTGCCTGTGGCTGGGGGTGGTCCCTTCCAACCCAGAGCATTCTGTGATCCTGTGATTCCTTAAAGACCACAATAAAAATGTCACTTAATTAGAACACTGAGATTTTTGTTAATTTTTCTGATCATGTTAACTTCATATGAGAACATACCTTGTTTGTGTTCAGAAAAGTTATGCGACAGAAAGCAAGAAAAAAACCCCACAAACCCACCCCTGCACTGCTTTGCTGGCTGTTGTCCACCCGGGCCAGGCAGAACTACTCCTGCAAGGAAAAGGCACGCTCTGTTCTCTGGGCCTTGTGCTTCTGGTTTGAGAACTAATTCAACTCATATTTCGCCTGGCACCAGCTATGATGAATTTTGGTTGCAACCAGTAACAGCAGGAGTAAGGCCAGCAACGTATTTCTTATGAGTTGGCAAAGAATTTTGGCCATCAAAGGCTTGAGCCACCTACAGGTCTGAAACCTCCCATAGCAGGATCAGAGTTGGGGGAACACACACCTTTTGCACTACTGCATGCAACACGCACTAAGGGGACAAGTTTAAATCTGTATAGAGATATACATAGCTTACACACTGAAAATGTCACTGTGGAAGATATGAATGTTAAAATCCCATTGCTCTGTGATAACCTTCTAATTGAAGGCTGCACCACAAAGTGCAGAACAGAGGAACAAATTAAGGTTGCAGAAGCCCCCTTAAATCTGTCACCTGAGAACTTCCAAAGTGCATTCATTTAAAATATATCTTTCTCACACAACACACATTTAGGACCAGGGATTTTGCATTTGCATCCTAGTTCCTGATTGGCACTGGAAAAATTATAGTGCTGGTACTAATCCCTGAAGAACCTCACTACAAACAGCCCTCATTACACAATAATTCTTTGCTGCCTTCACTTTTGACATGTCAGACAGCTCTTAATCCTTTTAACTTCTTAATGAAAGAGTAGTTACACAACAGCGGTGTCCCATGGAAGGCCACCAATCTGCCCCTTGACAGCACTTCTCTGGCATGTAGCATGGAGAACAGGGATGGGATCCTGCTCACAGGGACAGACAGTTCTGGGACACACGCCTTCTGGGAGAATGGGGCTCCCAGCGTGGGAGAAGCAGCAGCTGGCATTGCAGGCTAAGTAACACTGTTGTAAGGCACAGCTCCCTCTGAAAAGATGTCTTTCTTGCAGCTCAGGTCCCTGGGCAGAGGCAGTGACAGCTCCCACCCAGGCGCTGCAGCCCAGCCTGCCTTGGGATGGCTAATCTGTGTCTCCATGAATCTCTACAGCATGAGAGGCACAGCATCGTGTCCCTCCAGAGAACAGTACTGATGACACCGAGCACTGCGAAGAACAGAAAGGAGGCCTTTTTGCTCTGACCCATTATGGTCCTGCAGCAGACTAGCTGTGCTTTCTAGCTCAAACTGGTTTTGGTTTGGTTCCTGGGCTCAACTGGAGCTTCTACAGTGAAAAGGCAAATGCCTGGCAAAGGGAGCTTCCAAGTGACATGCTTGTGGCCAAGGCTTTTGTGATGCTGCAGTCATCTTGAAGGCTTTCCAAGTCCACCAGCAGGCCAGGCAGGTGGGACAGAGACAACAAGTAAAATCAGCTGGCTATCTTCTGATGAAGAAGCAGCTAAAAACCACAAAACAGAACTGGAAGCACTTAGTTGCAAAACTGGTGCCAGTGTGAAGTTTGGCCTCAAGCTTGAGTCACAGCACAGAACCCAAAGCAGATTTGAAATCACTGGTGGAGAAACCTCCAATTCCCATTTTACAGCATAGGTAAAGAAAGGCTTCTGTTGCTCTTGCAAAGCAAATATGAGGATTTTATTACCAATACCAAGGAAAAGGGTACTTCTCACACATGAGCATGGCCAGAAGAGCACAGGGAATGTTACGGTGACGGAGCTGCCACAACACTTTTCTGAACAGGTCAGAGACACCCTGAAAGATTTAGTCAGTCAGTTTTGGAGGACAACCTCATAGGTCTTCTCACCCAGATCATCACCAGATGATACCTTCAGCCAGTGCATGACAGTATAAATCAAGTGACTTGAGGACTTTGCTTGGTTAATTGACAGTTTATATCTCCTGACACAGTTGAGTAAAAAAAAGTGATAAAAACATAGCAACAGCCATAGTGGTGCCACTGGTTATGAAGTTATAATAGTTCTGGCAGCTATTAAAGCCCTTCAGTGCAAGTGACAGATAAAAGTAATAAATCAGCAGATTTGTTGCACATATCCACACATCCAGTGTTTACTGTGAGAAGAGCAAGCATTGAGTCGAAAAAACACTGTCATCTCATTACAAAACCCAATCAGCAACTGCAACATACGTTATTGACACATAACGAAGCCAAAGTGAAAATCTTCACTTGAGGCACAGCTCCTTCAGATTTAGACAACGGCTGCTGACTGGTAACCTGCTTCCCACTTACCAGTCTCTCGGAGCAGAAATTGCTTTTATATTCCCTCAGAGTCACAGCATTTTCCCTCAACATAAAAGGCTGTATCCCAAAGGGGTGACCTTGGGAGCCTACTAGGAAGGTGCAAGAGGGCACCTGCACAGCAAGAGCTTATTATCACCACCTGCAAGGACTCTGTTACTCCCCATCGATGTCCTGGCCTCTCCTTGGTAGCCCCTGCATCCACCCCCTACTCACCACATGAAGGCTGAGCACCAGGCTGGACCAATGCACCCAAAACTTCACCCTATCCAGAGCACAACACCACAGGCAGGACAGGGAGGATGAAGTGCAGGTATCCACCAGTGATGGGCAGCAGGGTCAGGAGCCTGCTGAGAGCACCTTCGGGGGCAGTGCTCATAGCTACCAAGGCGCAACCAGCTTTTTTCCTTCTATTATGGAGCACAAATCCCATGAGAAATTCTACTTTAAAGCCCAGTATACGACAAGACCTAGCGTGAGTACCACATAGTTTTCCCTCTTGGACCCTGCTCTGCTCTTTCCCATACAGTCTGGGCAGCTGGGAGCTCCTCAGAAGTCCTGGTGATTTTCTGGCTGAGCCAGCAAACCTCGCCCACCAGCAACCAATCTCCCCATGTTTTAAGTATCAAGAACTTCCACGTAACGCAATTTCTTCACAGAAAAGCTGAGCCAAACTTTAATAAGAGTCTAACTTAATTGTTCCAAGTTCCTGGGGTGATTTGGGATTGCAAGTGCTTCTGCAATGACAACAAACCTCTGGAAGGAAAATAAACCCAAAATATACAGAAACTTAGCTGGAGCTGTCTGTGAAGTACCTGACTGTACCTGTACCTGCCAGATTTCAAACTACATGGTGAAAAATTGCAGGAATTATTTTTTTGAACTCTTAAATTAAAATACCTGATGACCTAGTGGGCACCCAGCACTGAGTGGCCATCACAACAGCCTCCCTGCAGACTCCCATGGCGCACCTGCCCGAGCGGGATGTCCTGCCATGCCTTCCCAGCCCTTCAGAGAGGATTTCAGAGCTCTTCTGATGCTTACTGGGGCATCCTTCTGTGCAATTATTAGGTAACTACTAGGTAATTATATCCTAGGTAAACCTTTAAACAAGGATGCATGGCTCAAAACCCAAACAAACTGGCTTTGTAACTTTCCAAACCGGAGTGACTGATGTAAACCAGGGCAGTTCCCCTAGCACTACGCAGTCCAGTTCCCATGCTGAGGTGACTGTCCACAGTAGATAAACAATATTGATCACAAGATAAACAATATTGATCACTGGGCAAATACTAGACAGGAGGTCAGCTTTTAAGTACCTGCTGTCAGTCTGTGTCTGCAGAGGAATACAGGAGAGAGATCCTGTACCTACCAGCTTGCTGAGAGCTTTGTAACAGCCCACTGTTATGTGGGTTGTCCTGAAGCCAAGAGCTTTGAACAGCCCACGCACAAAAGAGAATAAATTCTTATTTTTCTGGTTAATGTGAAAGGACCTTCCTGGGTCATCAGATCCATTCCCTGCTAGCTCAGGCAGCCACGCCAGAGGCCATGTCATGAGCTGACTGCAGTTCCTCAGCACTTCAGAAGTTAGAATGACTGGGGAAGGGGACGAGGAGCATGGAGGAGAAAATTCCTCTCCTGAAGGAGAACATGGAATTTTAATGCAAAATAAATTATGTAAGAAGACAGTGACAAAGCAAGCTTACCAAATACAGATGTTAAACAACATAGCTCCCCTCCTAATCTCAGCACATTATCTTAATGTAGCATATTATTCCAAACATACAGCAGACACACCACTTTGTTTACATCCCCCCTGTCATACAGCAATTTTGAAAGCATTATTGTCAAGCTGACATTTTATTACATTTGTGGAAATATGCTAATTTAATCATTAAGTTTTGTTCAACAATCATGAAGGCTCAGAAACAAAAACGTATTGTGCTTTACTTCTGACAATTTTAAACGCTGAAAACAGAGAATGAGGGCCATAACTTTTCATCCATCCCCCATCCCCTTGAAGCTCTATTCTTTCACTCTCCACTGGAATTTAATATCAAATTATCACTGCAAGGAGCCACCAGAGGAAAGCAATGCGAGGTAAGCAGATTTGAGATACTGTCATCCATTTTTGTAATTTCAATTTACGTAAATAGGCCATCTATTTCCAAGCCAAACACAGGGTTACCACCACGGACTGAACAAACAATATTAGCTTTCAGCCATGTAAATCTATTAGCTATCATCAGACACAGCCTCCCTGAGGTCCCTGGGGACCAGGAGCATGCAGCATAGCAAGCGGTCGGCACACTGCAGTGCGGGAAAAGCTGTGCCCCAGAGAGGAGATGCCAGCAAACAGGCAAAAGAACCGCTGTCTTAAAAAACTGCAGTGTTAGCACACGGGATGCTCTGACATAAGAGTTTTGTGGGAAGGCTGGTAACTACTTTGGTCAGCTTAACACCAAGGTATCTCCCTCACAACTGAGAGAGCTTTTCTGCTGGACATGGCACACAAGGGCTCCTCACATAAAAGGCCATTTTCCATACCAAGGGGTTTTCATGTGAATAGACTTATCCATGATTTATTTAATGTCTGTATTCAGACATCAAACTTTGGCTCTGAGTAATCGAAATTCTGCTCATAACCCAAATAATTAATCTTTATTTGTGGTAGTTTATATTGCTTTCAGAACTGAGGAGCATATCACTAGTAGGACCACATTCTACATGGATGGCAGACTGGCAATGCCCAGACACTACTGTGTTGTTGAGAGGATATTGTGAGCATCAGACTGAAACGAGTGTTTTGAAGCCCTTGGTAGATAATATGCTACACAAGTGGAAAGCAAAGATTATTGCAGAGAGGCTGCATTCTTTATATAAAATATCACACTAACAAAATTCTTATCATCCTTCCAGAAAAATCTCAAAGATTCCAAGAGATTTATTTCAACAGCATCTTGTACAAAACAC
Organism: Heliornis fulica; assembly: GCA_013399135.1. Classification (NCBI taxonomy): domain Eukaryota; kingdom Metazoa; phylum Chordata; class Aves; order Gruiformes; family Heliornithidae; genus Heliornis; species Heliornis fulica. The sequence continues at coordinate 289,431 of VXBZ01004939.1, read as the reverse complement.
TATTAAGCACTGTTTTAGTCCCAACAATGGAAAGTTAATTGTTAAATTTATGCCGGCTGCTTATTTTCTCTCCTCTTGGTTTACACTTCCAAAGCAGCAGATGACAAAAGGCCCAAAATTTCAGGGACTTCAAGGATTTGATCCAAACAAAAGAATTAAGAGCTGCTGTCATGTATCATTTAAACACCATCACAATGTAAGTGCTACTTACAAGTAAGTAATTAATTTTGAGTCTCTCCAAAGTTTGTCTTCCATTTCTGAATTCTCAGTCTGCTATGACAGTATCTCTGTTTCGGTTTCTCCACGCTTAGCCATTGGAGAGGCCTTGCAATACAGGAACAAGCACTCCGCAACACTCTTCCTTCCTCCCTGTCCACCACCCCAGCCAAAGTAGCAGAAGCTGGCTCTCCTGGCAAGGGGAACTCACAGCCTCCATGCAGCCTTGAACTCCCAACACCAAGAGATGCCAGTGGACATCACCAATTTGGTGCTTCAACAACACAGATACCAAAACAGAATTGTCATGCCAGCCAGTATTCTAAATGGTTTTAGTGTTGTAGGAAAATGGGGAAGTAGAATTTCAGAAGAAAATTGACTGTAAGATAATAATTGTGTGCATATATACACACACACATACATATATATATACACAAACACACACTGTGTAGCAAAGGTAACAGGCAGCAGTGGCAATCCCCTGCCCTACCCTTGACAACCTTTCTGTTCTCTCCATTTTATGTGACCTTACCCAGAGTGTTCCTCAAACTGCTCTTGTTCTCTGAAGTGCAAGGCTTTTGCTGGTGAAGCTGGAGCTTCTCCCTCCGTGATGGGACACGCCACTCTCCAAGTCTAACTGCTTCCCTCCTGTCCCAAATGGTTATTTCTATTCTGTTCCTGTTAGTGTGTGGGGAAAGGGGAGACGGGGAGGGAGCACCAGTGGTGAAGTGGAGGAAAGAAAGGAAGGGGCACTGCTTACATCCAGGCCCTCTCTTACCCTGCTGTTGGAAGGAACAAGTCTAACCCATGGGCACTGCACGAGTACACAGGGCAGAGTTACCAGTCAAAACTGCAGTTAATGTGCACAAGCACACACATTTGGGGCTGCATTTTCTGTGTTATTCCTAGTCTACTAACCCCAGTGTGCCCTGTGGGCTGCTCAACAGGTGGAAATAGCTACAGGGCAGCAGAACCCACATTACACTGTCATTAGATCACCTTGACCACGGACTGTTTGAAGGACTGGGGCACAGGCAGTTTGCACAATCCCTTTACTCTTCAATAGCAGTGTAGCAAGTCCACAAGGCACCTAAAAATAAGATTCACCACAGCTTGGCTGATGAACAGATGTTTTGACAATAGCTGGAGATCCTTAGTACCTCTTGTGCTTGTGACAAACTGTACCACAGGCCTCAATAAAGAGAGAGAGGCTGGAACATTCAGCATTAAACTGAGCCTCCTTTGTGAGCAACAGGAATAACTCCATTTAATGATAGCACTAAAATCTCTTATGTGTGGATGAGCCAACAGAGGGAGACACGACGATGAAACATGTCTGTCCAGTTTGTGGTACTAGTGCCTCTCCATCCCATAATAAATACTTATGTATGGAGTAAGTCTCAAGAGAAATCTTGTAGTTTACAAAAATAATTCGTTATGGTACAAAAAAAAGGGGGGGAGAGGCTGTGGGTATGATAGTGAAGCCGATTCTAAAAGTGAATACCACAACTTTTCTTTAAACAGAGAAAAAAATCATTTAATTTCTTAAGATTATAATAACTGTGGAATTTCTCTCTAGTTGTGGTTACAAATCTTAAAGGAACTTGTGGCTGTGCTGTGAATTAGCAATTCATTTCCTTTAATTTTTAATAACTCCTGTATGCTAAACTTTGTTTCTGTCCCTTAAAGAGGCACATTAAGATTAGAATAAGCGTTTATCTTTCAAGGACTATATTGTTCAAATATTGAATGAGTGCTACAGGTTTTATTTGGATTGGCTGCAATTACACCCTGTGCAGCATCAAATGGCTCTCTTGCACAGCTTCCGACCCAGAAGTATCTTCATTAATAACCCTGCTCTAAGTTGCTGTGGTATTACTTACGACAGAGCAACCGGTACAAACTGCACAGACTAATCCTCCGAGAATCCCGTGAGCTCAGTGAAATCTCTGAATTAGCCAACAAACCAGGAATTCTTCAGCTGGGGGTAGGAGCGGCATGTATGCATTGGAGAAATGTACAGTGCTTGTGCAAGGGTAATGAGTCAGCTGAGGTGGTATTTGTCCCCTGTATCGCCTGAACCTCCTGGCTCGATACACCTTGTTAAGCAGGACCTTAACTGGAAGCAAAGGAGCATGAAGTGGCAGTGAACGTGGAAGGCAGCATGGTTATTAAAAATAAAAAAAACAAAACAGTTTTTCTAACAGTTGGAATCAACAAGGTACTTGAGTTTACAACTTGTCCCATTAGAACCAATGCATGAAATCTCCACTGAAGTAATTAGCTTATTGATTTCCACAGGATGAGGACTACTCCACTGCAGCTACTCACTGCCTTGAAGTTGCAAATGCATTTAACTCCTTTGCTGAACAGACAGATGCCCAGCAGACAATCCTAATTCTCTTGGAAGCACTGGATGCACAAACAACAGAACAAAGTTAAAAATTCTTACCAAATTCAGAGGTGGACCTTTTCCCCTCTTCAAAATAAAAAGATGAGTGGGTATAAAATTACAGACAGAAGGTAAAATTCTTATGAAGGACAGTCTTCCTGTGATCAACATAATCCCCAAGCTCACTCTTTACGTCAGTCTTACTAAGTGCTAAGAAAACATTTATCTTTTACATGACCAAACCTTATGGGAAAATTCCACAGGCTTCCAAAACAAACCAGTACAAGGGATAAACACAAAATTATCTCTCCTTTTCACTGAAAAATTATTTCAAAATAAACTGTGTGGTTTAAGCAAGCTAATTTCATTATATTAGTTATGAATGTTCCTCCCCACACCTCTGTAAGAGTTTTCTGTAAGCCACACAGAGAACTCCAGTGATTTATACCTTAATGCTGTCATTTTCAGGCCAAATTCTAACAATCTGCCAAATAATGAAAAACAGATGATCCACAGGGATGTCAACAACTCAAGTTTTCACACAAAACTGTGCTAGCCTTTTTTCTTAAGAGCAACAAAACTTGCATGCTTACAAATACTTCTAGTCTTCACTAAGAAAGGTACTTCAGGTCTTGTGGATTCCTACTAAAATAAAGAACCTTCAGTTTCTAAAAAACACCAAACAAATGAAAGAACCCGGTCCCATTAGTCGCAAACATTTCAAAACGGTTAAGTCAGACATCCCCTCCGCCCTTCAAAAAAAGAGGTAGGACATTTGAAGCAGGAGCTCCTTTGAGAGCTGCTGCTGTTTGGCAAGCAGAACAGTTTTTCCCATTCTGAGCCGCTTGTCACAACACAGGGTCAGAAATGAAACCACAAAGGGCTAAAGGAGAGGCGCACAGTGTTTTAATGCTGGTGCTGACAAGGGTTTCCTCTGCAGCCATCATCAAGAGCAGATACTGCTCTGGTCGTAAATCTGACTGCACATTCTCCGGTGAAGGATATGAACTGGGACAATAGGCATGGAACAAAAAACAACTGGAAGTTCAAACGCTTTGCAAAGGTCACATTTCGAATACCAGTTCTCTCTCCAGCAGATCATACAATGAAAACGTGGTCCTAGATCCTTCTCTAAGCTGTGGTTAATCAGCCCCCTGAATGCAAAGAGTTGGATACCTCTCTTGCGGAGGTTTGCCCAGGCTGAAGCATGGATAGCATGCTTCCACAGGTACCTATCAAGTCAAAGACCAAGGATTAACAGGATGAACTGCTACTCACCTCTTAAACAGAATGAAAGGGAAATTGTTTTAGTCTAATCATCAGAGTCCGTCCCTTGTTGAAGACATGTTTATAGCCAGATTCCAGCGCTCGGCACAAGCACCCTCAGGCTCCGCTCTGCGCTCATTCAGGGAGACTCTCCTGGTCAGGAGCCACAGCTCAAGCCAAATGGAAACAATCCCCCATTACCGAACCATGCCTTTGGTGTACCTCTGGCATAGTATCATACATCACAGAGCCAGAGGCATGAAATGGCAACTACCAGGTAAATTGCAGTTTTACAAATTGTCCCACACTGCTTCAATCATGGGAAATTTTCAACATGACGTTTATGAAGAGGAATACAATTTTATTTTAGGCAAAGTAGCATACAACTGTAGTGCAGACACAAAACCATCCCCAAGCCATATGCTGCTTCACATGTTTACTATGGGATGCCGGAAAGCGTCTAATTTTAATTATTTGGAGTCTACAGTAAATGCCAAGCTTCCTGATTTTTTTAAATCATTATTATTCACTATGAGCTCCAGGGGCTACATCTCTATATTCCTAACTCTTAAAATGTTCATTCTGCCGTTTGGTGCACTCCTGCTCTGCACCCACCCATATTCTCAGATTAAATGAATCATCTTAAGGAACATTCTTCCTTTCACAAACAAAAATGGCATTCGCTGAGGTCAGCTGCTTGTCTCAAAAATACTACTGGATATCAAGCACTTCACATCAAACACCATACTTACATACCCTGCACACAGCTTTTTCTGCAGTTCTGCAGGCCGAGGCATGCATGTAATTTTTATGTGAAATGTATTCTCTGCCTCTTTTCCTCCCATTCTGTCTGCCTTCCTTCCTTCCTGGCCACATTGTGCAACCACTAGACTTAAACCAAATCAAACAAACAAAAAAAAAAAAACAGCCAAAAATCTCCCCTCCCCTCAGTACACATTAAGTTCATGCAAATAACACTTGATATTTCAACATTCACTGAACAAGCTGTTGGCTCTTCATTATCTCTGAAAGACTTTTCCACCTACTGACTTGCAAATCGCCATCTGATACCTGTATGACATGACAGTTCTCTAATTTTTTAATTTACTTTTTATTCCAGTTACTTTGAAGTCCTTGGAGTCTTTTTGTTTAATTTTCTTCTGCTTTTCTAAATAAAAGTTGCCTTAGAGCAAGTCATTATGAAGAACTTTTACCAAAAAAACTCCCACACACTTAGCTGTCTTCTACTTAAGCCAATACTCCAGTTTACTCCACTTAAAGAATTATCCAGGAAAATTTGGACAAATCACCACAGCTGAATAGTTTATCAATGAGTTTTCGTAAATACTGTGGCCTGAATCCAGGCACAAGTCCCTTCATTTCCACTGAGTATTCAACTGGTCCAGCAGTATTCATTTGAAATAAAAGCTGAAATACTTGTTCTCTCTGCTCCATTACGTATGGGGGTCTGGGATTATTTCACATCGACTCACTGCTGCTGGCTGTGAAGTGATGTGAAAGAGCAAAGGCAGCACTCAGAACTGCCCCCGACAGCATGCAACTACTGACATCTCTGCCCAGATAGCTCCCTGCAGCTCAAAAGTCACCCATGGGTGATGATAAACACAAGGCACAACACAATGAAGGATGCTAAGCCAGAACACGGCCCACAAAAACCCATCAGGATCAGCACGAGGGTCAGACAATTTGGGGCCTCTCAAAAGCCAACACAAAGACCCTGTCAGAAATGCTCACACACACAAATCTGGGCTCTGCTGCAGAGAGATCCCTTTGTACTGACACCTCCGAGGAGCTCTGGGGTTTGAAGCTGGAGCTGAAGGCAATAACCAGATGTCTCCCAAAATCTCCAAGTCACAGAAGGCAAAATGCTGCTGGTTGGTTAGTGAGGGAGATACTGTTGTTGTGGGCAAACCTGGAGCATCTGTCCCAGTGAAAACACACTGCGGTCCTCAGTCCCTTGCTTGGTAGCAAGCTGCTGAAGCAAATGCAGCCCAGGGAAACTTATAAAAACTCAGTCAAAAATGATTCAGCAGCTTAGAAACTAGCCTCTGAGGAGGAGGGCAGTTTTATCTTCTCGACTCACAAAGGGCTGGGAGGATGGTGGAGGCTGGCTAGGGTGCCTCCAAGCTTTCTTCCAATGGGGAGTGAGAAGATGGGCAGGAAGAACAGTATGACCACTCAAGCCTCCTTGCACCTTTTCCTTCATCCCACAGACACAGTTCCATTAAGTTGCACAAGTCCAAACACAAAACTGCAATTTATCCAAGAGAAAAAACATTTTTAGAAGGGCTAACTATGAGACACTACATGCTGAGCAAATAAACATGAAGAAATGCATATGCATCAGAGGAAATAATGACAGGTTGTAGCTATTGAAAACTAGTGGGAAGGGAAATATAGCTGGAACATTAATGCTGTAACAACTTGCTCTGGAAGGGAATTGTGAAGAGGGGGCAGGAGGAGGAAGGATGTGTTACTTCACATAAGAGATGCTCATGGGATTACAGATGACTCAATCACAGACCTCAAATGCTTCCAGCAGATTATACCTGTAGTCCAGCTAAAGATGGGAGTTACTGGAACATCTCTTGCAGGCCCTGAATTCCTAACACTACAGTGAGCCGATAACTGTGACTGCATGGAAAGAAAAACAGGCTAATCACAGATGCACACAGCCTGGAAGATGTTTGCTTAAAAATCTCATCTGACTAAAGAAAAAAAAAATCCCCTGTGTCCTAAAAACATGACGATTTCTTAAGACAGAAAATTCTAAAACCCTACATGGAATATCTCCATGTTTCATTTCTTTTAATGAGAGAAGAGAGTTGATTAGTCACTTAAAAGCTACAAGGAACTTATGTATCGATGATCATGATTTAATCGCACTGATTTGTTTTAAAATCAGTACATACTTACTGACTGGTGTTTGCACAACTGCTGGTATGTAAGAAGTGTGAAACACAATAGAGAATTGTCTGAACCTACTGCATGCTAAAAGCCTTTTCTAAAACTGCCAGAGAAAGTTACACTTGTGACAAAAAAAAAAAAAAAGGAAAAATCTCAAAGAGCAAAAGCTTCAGAAAGACAAGCAGATTTATAAAGAAAGAAGAGAGAGCAGAAACACTAGTAGAAACATATGAAGAAGCATAGACAACCTCTAAAGAAGCAGAAGAGCCAATAGAATACTAAGGACTATTAATCATGGTTAAGACAGTGGAAGGGTACTTCTGGAAGGACCCATGCAGATCGAGTCTGCTGTTTGGTGCTGAGTAAGATCAAAAACGATGACATGGGAAAATAAGGCTATTTAAAGAACACCATTGTGTGGAATTATCATGACTCTTGGTTTGCTGAAATGAAAATGGTTCTTTAAAAGACTCCAATATACAGCTGTTAACAGAAAGACATAAGTAAATATGTCGCTAGTGGCCATTTCCAAATTCCAGGGATCATGTTTTCTTCTAATGCAATTTCATCGGTTTTTCATATGGGGTTGAGGCAATGTGAAACTGCCACAGGAAAAGCTTGCACACAAAAGACTGATATAGTGCCAAATAGCAAAAGGGAAGGCTGCTCTTACCGAACATAGTTATAGTCATAATATCTTTTGCAGTGTAACTAAATGCAAGGTAGTAACTCAAGCAAAGAACAGTTTGCAGCCCTGAAGCAGTAAACAGGCTTTGAAGACTGTGACTTAAGGACTTCGAGCTGAAACAAACTGCAAGAGTTCATTCATGTCTCCTGTGATCATCACAGATAGCTCCTTCAAAACAGGTATTCAAAGAAAGATCCAGGAAAAAATAATCCTAGCAAGGCTTGTGTAAAAGTCCCGCACTCAGCCCTACCAGCCACACTTCAAGAAGGAAGTGAAAATACTAGAGGGAGCTCAAAGGAAAGCCAAAGAACTGACCCCCTGGGCAGGGCAAAGCAAAACAAAGCAAATCTTACATGTGAGGCTGACAGAGTTCACCCAGCTCAGTGATAAGGTTGAGAGCCGTCATGATGACTATTTAGAGCCACATTTCAAACTCACAGATAAGTTAAGAGTTGACAGTAGGAATTTCAACCTTCGTTTCCCAGGAAAATTTCCCACCAATGTTAGTAAATGAACTATTGAACAGTTTACCAGGACTGATGGTCAAACCATTAACGCCTGAAATTTTAAAAATGAGATTACACATGTTTACAGAAGACATGCCCAAACAGCTTTTAGGGGAAAAAAAAACCACCCAAACCAACTACGGTTTAATCATGCAGAATGTCAGGTCAGAGGAGTATAATGATTCCTAACTGGTCTTCGAGTCTATGAATTGCAGTACTTGACCATAAAAAATGAGAAGAATCAAACATCTATCTCCTTCAAGACATGTTGTAGCAAACAGCACTTGTAAGAGCCCCTCCTGTATTCAAAATTACCCAGAGACAAACAAACCTTTCCAGTGGCACTTAGCTCTAATTCAATAGCTGTTTACATTTGTTAAATAAACATACAAAAGACTAGGTGTCAACCTGGCGCTGAAGGCATGGTTTGAACATTTCAGCAGTCACTCTTAAAGAATGCCCTACTCTATCCTTTCCAAAGCAGAGCTCTGACATCAGGGTGGACAAATGCTGGTGATATTCACGTAAAAGTGGGACGTGAAATACTTACTTTGTTGTTCTATGGGAAGTCTCCTTCTTATAATGTGATACATTGTGCTGCTGTGTCCATGATACCTAACCAGATGTGAGCAGGAATAAGGTATTCAAGACCGGCACATCCTTCCATGCATATAAATGGGAAAGCAATTTTGGAATGAGAAAAGAAAAAAAAATATCAGAGCAGACATTCCCTAGGTAAGTGGGGAAAAAAAAATTATCACTTGTCATTCCCCAACAGTAATCAATCTCAAGTACTCTTTTTTTCTTTCCAGAGGAATGAAGGATTCTGGTGCTCCATCATAATTTTGTTTACTTTAGCCCAGGAAGTGTCTGATCTGCTTTAAAAACTGTACATCAATTCTGTAATAAAACACCATCTCTCTGCCTACTCCTTCAAAGTGCTATAAAATATGCTGAAGGGGAACACTGGCATGTTCCCCAGGTACCATGGCTCAAATAAAACCTCCAAGAGAGGAGACTTTCTAGAAAAAGCAACTACCACCTTCCTACTCACTCCTCCCCAAGCACTGAGCAGTCTGTATGATGTACTTTTTCCTTTTCTGGTTTCAGTCAAGAATATACAAAAAATACGTCACAGAGTGCATGCTAAAGGTTAAGGAAATTACTGGTGGGATCGACAGGACAGAAGGTAAGATGCCCTACCTTGAAGAACATTGTATGTTTTGTTTATGTTTGTCCTCACACATTAACGTAATACTTGCAGGATGTCACTTCATTTAACCCCAGAGCCTAGTCAGTCAGGTCCACTAGCCTGCAGGCTTCTCTTCCTCACCTGCAGCAGAGCTAACAGCTATACTGGACCCTGTGGTTTTAATCAACAGCTTACTCCTGTGTTTTACTCTGGATAGGAAATATTAATATCCACCCCAGTTTACTTGCTGTGTTTTTGTGAGCACTGTGAAACTTGGTACTCATAGCCCAGTGTTAAAGAGTCAGCTTATCCTCACCTAGAACCTATTCAGTATATTCTACCAAAAGACCAAAAAACCCATTTTGACAAAAGAAGTCAATAAAGAAATGAAAAAGAAGTACTCAAACCAAAAAGAAACACAAATCCAACTCAACTGGTTGGTGGTTCGACTCAGGTAATGTAACAAAGCATTTCAACAAAACCCACAAGATTGCTACTCGTTGTTCCAAGCTTTTCAGATGAAGAAAAGGACTAAGTTCTCACCACCTCTAAAGCTTACATCCACAAGTTACATTAGTGTATACAAGCTAAGAAGACAACCCTCAATTTTATCAAGTTTTCTGGTATGCTTCAAAAATATACACAACACGAGACTTTAGAGGAGTACCAAACAAGAAAACCCCACAAACCAAACCAAACCAAACAAACCCCAAACCTTGCCACTGCTGATTGCCAAAACACATTTCCCCAAACCCAATTTTACACAAAGTCCATGAACACAGCACATCAGGTTTTTTTTTTCCTTTCCAAAGCGCAAACATACTTACGAAAGGACATTCCCAATGTAGGCATAATACGAACAGCAGTAGGGAGTAGTTCCATCACAGCAGTAAGCTTTGCAGTCATTATCACACTGAGCCAGACAATCTTCTGCTGAATAAAAATAACAGTCATGCGGTCAAATGGCAGCAACAACAAAACGCTGTGTAGCGCAGCTTTAAAGCAAATTCAAACTAACAGTTTTATACAATCACAGGACTTCACTTGAGGCACAACCTGACCCTGTAATCCAAATGACAACCCATCCCCACTCATTCTGCACTTCAGTAGGAAGTTTAGAGCCAGGTGCTTTGTGTGTGGGTATTTTGTAGGTGGCTGTATCAGTTCCTTCTCATATTTAATAATGTAAAATAAAAAAGGAGCATTCTGAAATGTCAAGATACCACAGATCACCACTATCCACTCCAGCAAGGAGTCTAGAGGGAAACATGAATGAGTCCGGGCTGCGTAACTTGCTGAGATGCAGAGCGGCAGAAGACATGGACAATGACTGGGACCTGGCTACCTCCCCCAGTCCCTGCCCAGGCCCAGCCCGCGGTGACCACTGGAGCTGCCTGGGGCTCCCTCATTGCCTGCCAGCTGGCAGCAGCTCTGCTCTCTCCGCTCCAGCTCAAGGGCCGTGGCCAGCATGGCACCAGCAGTGCTCTCTCTGCCGCACCAGGGACTGTCCTGCCCAGCTCTCAGGGGAGCCACAAACGCTCTCAGCAGCTATGGTCTCTCAGCCTGAGGAACAAGGCAAACCGTGAAACAACAACAAGAGAGCTCTTTAAAAGAAACATGGAAGAACACGCATCCTGTTACTCCTGTGAGAAGCTACTAGTGTTTTCAAAGCCAGGTCCTCCTCCGTGTAAGTAACAGTGTACAGTCTCTGGAAACTGCCACTGCACTCTAAAAATGTCCTTGGGGATCCACCACCGCCCACATCTCATCCCAAACTCTCCTTCCCCACTGCCAGGACCTCTGCTGCAGCCTGGATACTCCATAAAAAAGGCTAACAACTGGCCTACCTCTCTGAAGACCAGTTTCCCCAACAAGTGAACTGGGGCGGCTGGAGGGACGGCAATCTCCAAGAGGAGACAGGTGGGAGGCCAGCAACTGGCACAGGCCCTGCTGTGAAGAAGCAGCAACGGGGGCGACCGCCGCGCGGGATTCCCCGTACCAAGGCTTCGGCACTGCTGCCCTTACTGGGCTCCCCGTACCTGAAGCTTCAGGCTTCTGCTGCCACCCAGCCTTGGCACCAGCGCTTGTATGGCCGGGTGTGCCCCCAAGGCGCCCGGCAAGCACAAGCTACCGGGCAAAAAGAGGGAGCGGCGGCCGCCCGCGCCTTACGCTGCCCCTCGCTCCCCAGACCTGGCGGTGCCGAGGGGCCGGGACCTCTCCCGAAGGGCGCGGATGTAACCTCCCTGCAGCCCGAGCTGCTCACACACAACATCCTGCCCGAGAGAGGTCTGCTGAGACAGCCCGGAGAGCCTCTTCCAACTCCGGCCGCGGATTGCCGACAGCAAGGGGAAGCC
>VXBZ01004939.1:183236-277624 GCA_013399135.1 Heliornis fulica | reverse complement strand
TGTCCGGTTCGATCGCGTACGGACCCGGGCGGGCGTACGAGGCTGCGGCCGCCCTCCTCCCGCCGCCTTGGTCAGGCGCCGCATTCGAGGTGTTTGTCCTGCCGGGACTGAAATCATGGGTGTTTGCGGAGCGGGGTTGACGCCGCGCTTTGTCTGTAAACGCGTGAGCCCAGTCCGTGTGCGGGACGGGGTGCGCTGTGGAGCCCGCGGCGCTCCGCTTGAGACAGCTGGCAGCCCTCGACTGTGCCTGTCCGCTCTCAGCGGCGTGGAAGATTTTCCGTGATCCGGCCAGAACCATACTCCGTCTCGAGTATTTTTTCAAAACTCCGGGGTTTTTTTTGTTTGGGTTTATTTTGTGGGGTTTTTCTTTGTGGCTGCTTGAACGGAGCCGTAACTATGTCTGTGTGAGAATTGCCACAGACGGGGCCCAGAGGCCAAAACACTCGCCCCGGGGTCTCACGGAACAAAACCCGAAGAGCTCCAAGAGGAGGAATGCCCTTTGAAAGGTTGAAGTATGCACGCAAAAATGAGAAACATCTACAGGTGTTTCTGCTCTTAAAGGGCTGCCTGCTGCTGGTGGCTCAGAGGGGAAGGCTGACACACAAAAATACAATGAATTTCTGCTTATTTAAAAGGATTCTGCACTGATGGTGACAACAAAACCTCAAACCACCAAGCCAAATCACTTGGAAGCCAGTTGTTTATCAGTGCACAGCTGAGTGGGGTTAGTTTTTTATTTTAAAGTACGCCAGAATCTGACTGTCAACAAAGAAAACCAACTTTTTATGTTTTTAATTACAGTGTTTACCCTAGTTAATGCAACATCCTGGATTAAATAAGTGTATAGAAGGAAATCTGGGTTATATGCTAGCTTCTGAGAGTGAAACGTGGACCAGGTGGGTGACTTAATTTCAAAGGAGTTGCATCAGCTCCCTGTGTCTTGGTCTGGTCACAGGGGCCAGGGTTTGTCCCTGAACAAAGTAATATGTAAATGTCCCTGAAAAAGTAATATGGCATTGCAACAGACAGCATTGGCAGTAAGGGAAAATAATGTATCAGGTAGAGGAGACTAGGGTCTGGAGGTAATACCCAGAACCCCTGACACTTTCAAGTTTTTTATTTTAATCCTGGTCAATCACCATGCCAGCCTGTTTTAGAAAAGCCTCTTGTTGTTACCTATTTTCTGTTCTGTTTTTGCTGTTTTTGCTGCCCTTGCAGCACCCTCCCCGTGACAGTGCTCTCGGCAAGTCACATATCAGTATTTCCAGAAAGTGGTGGGTAAAACTGCTCAGGAGTTGCAGGCCAGAGTAGCACATTTGAGTTCAGAATTGATTTGCTGGAAACAGACTTAGAGACCTTCTGTAGCTGTTACTTCTTTCTGTCAAGGAAGGGACAAGTCCTTCGAACCCCTCTAACTCTTCCCAGCCTGAGTTAGTATTTCTCAAGTACTGGTATTTTGACAAACGATTGAAAGGTCCATCTGTGTGATGGTTCTGCAATGTGGCTTCTTTAAGAAGGAGATAGAAGATTCTTAGGGGTCCAACAAAGCAAATCCCAGCTGGGCTCCCAAGGCCAAACTCCCAAACCCTGTTGCTGACAGCGCCTCTGCGAATCACATTTTAGAGAGAGAAAAAAAACAAACAGCCACATTTTGCTACCAGAGAAGGGAGTGAGAAGATGTAAGAAACTTTGCAGACACCAAGGTCATTGAAGGGCGGGGAAGAAGAGGTGCTGAGAGAAGATTCCCTGCAACCTGTGGAGAATACCATGGTGAAGTGAGTGTCCCCCCACAGCCCATGGAGGACAAAGAGATCCCAGTTTTAGCCCATTTAGAGGCACCTGGGCCAGGACTGTTAGGTGGAGGACTATGGAAGAATCTGTGACCTACATTGGAGCAAGCCCCTGGCAGCACCTGCAGCCTGCAGAGATAAGAGAGAGACCCACACCAGAGTAGGTTTGCTGGAGGGGGCTTGTGATTCTTGTCAGCCCATTTGGGGCCAGCAGTCTGGGACTGAGAGACTGAGAGACATTCTATGAGTTTATAACAGTGACTCACGCTGGAGCAGTTGGTGAAGAGCTGAGCCCCCATGGGAGAGGACTCCCATGGAGAAGGTCATTTAGCACTGTCTCCTGTGGGTGGGACCCCACGCTGGTGCAGTGGAGGAGTGTGAGAAATGTGCCCCCACAAGAAGAACAACCCTTGAGGAACTGATTGAAGACTGAAGTCTCCGTTCCCTATTTCCCGCCATGCCATCCTGGGGAAGAGAAACATCATGAATAAAGTGAAGTCTGCAAAGAAGGGAGGGGTTGGGGAGTGGTGTTTTAAGAGCTGTTTGTACTTCTCATTATCTGACTCTAGTTTCTGTGTGTGTAGTGCAGTGTAATAAATTAGAGAGTTTTCTTTCCTTTCTTCTGTGTTGAGTCTGTTTTGCCCGTGACGCTGATTGTGGAATGATCTCTCCCTGTCCTTATCTCGACTCCAAAGCCTCTAAACACATATTTTCTCCCCTGTCCAGCTGAGAGGGGAGCGATAGATCGATTTTGGTGGGAATCTGGCTCCCGGCCAGGGTCAAACCACCACAATCTGACAAAGCGAAATATTTCTGTTCTCTCTCTGCTACTCCCAGTCTCATGGAGGGCATTTGTAGAAGGCTGAGAAGAGGGAGAGTGTTGCCAGTCTGTTTCCATCTGGTTGTGCTGGGTTGAGGTGAGGGACCTGAAGCTATTGCTTGCTCTCAGAAAGAGATTTGAAAGGAAGACTAACTTAATTGCAAAGAGCAACAGAAGATTAGAGCTAAGGTCCTAGCCACCTTAGAAAACTCTGTATCAGCACCACACGATGGGAAAATCATATCTTATCAGAAATGGTTTTTGAAAGATGGTTTTGAAAAGCGTGCAGGATTTATAAAATTATGTTAAGTGTACAAACCCTGAAATGCTAATCTTCAGGCACAGTTCAAGGAAAAATTCCTGCTCCCAGTGCACTAGTGTTTTGAAACTCACTATAATCAGACATCTATGTCTCCAGAAGCTTAATTAGCAGTGTAGAAACAGTAATTATAAAACATAGAGCACTAGAGGAAACTTAATAGAGGAAAAAATTACATGTTTAGGACAAGCATTTAAACTTCTTTACCTCTAGACTACCTCTAGAGAAATCACTTCAAAACAGTTAACAGGATATCTTATATGTATATACATACTGAAGAGGTCTCTTGTTGAACTCAAGCCGCTAACTGGCTGAACGTGGAGAATGATAAATCTTCTACAAGTTTTCCAGCATGCAACCAGCCAACCAACTTCAAAAGAGCCTGGATGTACTTTGTGGTCAAAGAGGAGCTGTTGAGTCAGGCAAACCCCTGGTTCTGCAGAGGGGAGCCTGGGAAGGTGTCTTTTCATGCCTGTTATCGTGTGATGGCATTGGGTTGTGGTACCCTCTGAGCACTGGCTGCCTCTGAGCACCACCTTCCCCTCCTGGCTCTGCAAGACTTGTGTGTGATTCTCCGTCAGGAGGGGTGGTTGCATCTGCTCCGGTACCTGGGAGATGTGTGGATCTTACACTTGTTTTCCTTTTAATTGTTTGCAAGTCAGAAATTTCCCTATTCATACTATCTTCATGCATTTGGCTACAGGAAGGGAAATAGTGGGTCATCTTTGACATTATGTCTATTAAGAGCAAAGAGTGTCTCAAAAACCACTGCATCCTTTCTGGTAGAGCAGCAGACAGTGGTTTATAAACCTATGCTGACAGTAGGCATCTGCTAAACGGCTGAATTTCATTCGGACTTGATAAACACTATTTATAAATACAGTCACTTGTGTGATTTATTGGTTTCCTTAATGAAACATTTATTTAATAAGCTAATCAGTAGTGCTTGCTGAAGCTTAGCAAACACTAACAACATCTGGGCGACATTCACCAGCCACAGCAGTCTTGGGTTTAAGCATTAGCATTTATGTTTTTTTGCTTCCAAACCCCCTGCCTCCCAAACGACTTTTTTTTTTTCTTCCTTCCACAACTGAATCTGAGCATTCAGAATCTTAGTAACGAGGGTCTTTCCTAAATATCTATACTGCTTCTGAGCATGTATGATTTGACAGGGACAAAATCAGGAGTATAAGAATTTAGTCCAAACTAGACCTTTGTTTCCTTCTGAAACTAAGCATTAGCCATTAAATGCTCATCTATGACATAAAATCCATGGTGGAAGTGAGCTAACTAGCAAAGTAACAGGTGCTAGAACTAGCTTATCACCTGACTAATAACCATCTGTTTGTTGTTTGTTGCTTTTTTCTTTTAATTGAAGAAGATATTTTTGGGGGGTGTGGTATTTTGTAAATTTGATTCTTTACTTATTGAAACTATTTAGAAATTACTAAATATTGTCTTCTCTTTAATAAAGTTGATTGTTTACAAATATATATTACTTTGCACTGAGGAAGGAAGGCATTGGCCTCTGTCACATTTCAATGCAAACAAAGCCAGACCTCTAAGGACATGTCAGAAGCTAATATTAAAGAACAATTTATGAGAAGCAGATGAATATCCCCACTAAAGAAAGAACAAACTCGGTGAACTTCAAGATTCTTCTCCAGACAGAATGCTCTTTTTTTTAGTTTTAAGTAGAATCCAGAGCACAGTCATGATGCCCCCACCACTCAGTGATTGGTGGGATTTAAAAAGCTGGTATTCAGGATAGGTAGATGGAAGTTTTGTTGTATATTTTGTCCAATTCTGGGCCCCTCAGTTCCAGAGGGACGTACAACTCCTTGGAAGAGTTCAGCGCAGGTCCACCAAAATGATTAAGGGAGTGGAACACCTTCCTTATGAGGACAGGCTGAGGGAGCTGGGTCTCTTCAGCTTGGAGAAGAGGAGACTGAGGGGTGACCTCATTAACGTCTATAAATATGTAAAGGGTAAGTGTCAGGAGGATGGAGCCAGGCTCTTCTCAGTGATGGCCAGTGATAGGACAAGGGTCCAAGCTGGAGCATAGGAAGTTCCATGTAAATGTAAGGAAAAACTTTTTCCCTGTGAGGGTGACAGATCACTGGAACAGGCTGCCCAAAAAGGTTGTGGAGTCTCCTTCTCTGGAGACATTCAAGACCAACATGCATGCATTCCTGTGTGATCTAATCTAGATGATCCTGCTCTGGCAGGGGAGTTGGACTGGATGATCTTTCAAGGTCCCTTCCAACTCCTAATGTTTCTGTGAATCTGTGATTCTGTGATAAGCTGATAAAGGATGCATTTGAGTCCAAAGAACAGCTCTCTGGCATGGTACTTTGTAAGAGGAAAAGTCTGCTCTAACTTGTGTTTTCTCAACACATCATGTATTACCTCAGATTTTTTGGTTGTTATTTAGAACCTATGATAAGAGCAGAATGAAGGGGTGGTAGGAAGGTCTCTTGCTTTGGGGACTTTTTGCCCCCTCATATAATGAAACTACAGAAATAATATTTTCCTAAGAAATGTACCGTGCAAACAGTCAAATGTCACCTTTTCCTGCAGCATGCAGCACATGGTATAGCCTCAAGTTCCCTTATCTGTGTCTGTTGTAATTACTGATGCTTGGCTGGTATTTGTGACCTTCAGAGAACTTTGTGAAAAATACTGCTAAATTTGGTTTTTTTCTTTGCTAAACAGATCTATATAGGAAAATATTTTATAGAGACAAACATCAGACCAGTCTGCTTTCATTGTATAGATTTCAGACTGCTGATAACTGGATTACAAACTAATGCACTTACTTACTTGAACAAAGATGAAATAGCAGTGGTGTTCTTCTCCCTGGTCTGTAAGGAAACAGGGTCGAGACACTATGTGGCTTTTCTAATCCACTCTGAGAAGTCAACCACAGAAGCAAGATTTGAACTGAAATGATCCTAATCTTTTCCTTCAAGTGCTTTGATGAGTGATACCTTCAATACAGCACAATACAGAAATAGTAGGTAAGCTGGTTTCATTAACAGGTTCTTGTGAAAAAGTTAAGACAAAACTGGCCATACTTTGCCAACACACTCTCACCACACACATAAAAATGAAAAAGCTACTTGGAGAACTATGGCCCTGCTGTGGTTCAAAATGCAGAGCCTGTGTAGCCCCATGCAAAAGTTATAAAGACATTGTTGTTTTTCCTAGTAAGGCATTAAATGCTCACATATGTGCATCTATATATATTATATGTGTTTCTGTGGATATAAGTATCTTTGCATTCATACATACACAGGCACATAGCTGTGTGTGCGTCTGTAGGAATAGGCAACGAGCCTGTGTTCTGATCAACAAGCCTAGAGAAAACCCCAGAGATTGGAAGGTGAGTGAAGCTGGAGGAAAGCAATTGAAGCACAGTGCAGAATTCATACATATCACCCAGGTTATAACTGAAGGGTGGTTGGATGTGGCAGAAGGACAAGGCCCAGCACCTAATGCTTTCCTCTTGATGTTATTGCCTCTCTGCTAGCTAGCTGGGTTAGTTAGACTTACCCCTCACCTCCAAGCCTCACAAGACGTTACATCAAGATTTCAGAAGAGTGAGTAGTGGCAAGTCTTCTCCATAGCAGACAGCACAGAAAACCAGAGCTGTTTGGTCTGGTTCTGTGGTGTCCCATGCTCTGTTCCTTATGCGAGGCAGCCACAGGCTTCCACCTTAAATGCTGAGATCTGATAATCTCCAAGTCTCGGGGCTAGAGAGAGAGAGAAAGCACAGGGATTCAGAAGTAAGTTCCAGGACCAATAAATGGAAGATTAAAGCTCACCCTTCTGAGAAACATCCCACAGACATCTTACAATGACTTTTTGCCGTAAGAAGGACTTACTGGAATCAAGGAGCTGTTAACACAAATAAAAAGTACCATTAATAACAACATGGCTAACAAGTGAGAAATGCATCTTTATTTTTTCCAGACACTTGGGTCTTTGGAGGCTCTGCTCTCTCCTACAAAGATCCAGGCTCTAGAGGTTTCCGTCTAGAGGTTTCTGTTTAAGGAATGGTTTTTGAAGAACACATTCTCTAGGGATTTCAGCTACCATAGCAGCTCCATTTCCAAGCAATGGTCTACTTTTCATGATGCGCCTTAACTCTTGGGGTGGAAGGTTTTCAATCTCTTAACATATTTTTTAGGTTTTTCTTCTGAATTGGGAGGCAGCTTGCATGCAGTGTCACTCTTGCCAGCAGCACAACAGCTGTTAATTGTATTCTGCAGTTCCTCGTGTGGTGACACAAGATGTGGAACTGAAAAGCAAAGGGCTGGAACAGCACAGGCATATAATCATAAGGGGGCCATTATAATCAAGCCATATACATTCAGTTTTGGAACTGAAAAAATTATCTTTTCAGCATGATGAAAGACTTGGTAAAATGGATTGTAGGAGTTAAGCCAAGAGATTACTGACTTAATCAGAAGAGAAGGCATCTCCATGTACGTTTAGATTTGATTGAATCTATCCAGAATTATCCTGTTACAATGGATCACACAGTGGATTACCCAGTATACAATTAGTAACTGTTTTTTGTAAAGGGTAGGGAAAATGTGAACTCTTCCCTCCTGCATTAGTCCATGTGCACTGGATGCAGTAGGGGCAACATTATGTCAGGTGTTTCAGCTCTCATCTCTAAGGAGATTCTTCCTTGAAATCCCATTTATACACCTGAGTGAGTTGGTTTGTGAATATAATAATGTAATTGCTTACAGGAGAGCTGCCTGGATTCTCCTACCAGCTGGGGGCAATTCCCACAAAAACTAATGGCATTAGGTCTATATGGACAGCTGCAACTGGGCTCAGTCCTGCAAATAACCTACATGGCAACTTCCTCCAAAAGCAGCCACCTCATTATGCATCCATGCTCCCATTCTGTGCCTGGCATCCCCTTCTCTTCTGATTTGGGAATTGGTGGGGTCACCTGGTGAGGAGGACTGGGAAACCTCCATTAACCATTGCTGCCTTTTTTTTTTTTTTTATAAAATTTTCTGCTTGGGTGATTTTCTGAGAGCAAGATTGAGCCAGATGTCTACCCAAGGCACAACATGTATAATGAGCATATCCTTTCCATTTCCTTTGCTCTCTCTGGAGCCCCTGTCTGTCTAAGATACCAGCCTTCTACATTGCGTTCATTATTTCTCTTCCTGTCAGACATTCCTGTGATGAAGCACAGGTTTAAAATTCCATTCACCTGTTTACAGTGATCGGAGGTAATTATTGTAACTGGTTGATGACCAGTGAGGGTCACTTCAGGGAGGTCAGCTGGAAAAATGAAGCTATGATGATCATTTTAAAACCAATTCCTCTCCTGAAAGTCTTCTCCAAAGGTCTCTTACTTTTGGTTGTCTACTCAGCTAATAATGCAATGCTGATTAAAAAAATAAAGTAGCAATTAATACAAGTAATCTCAGGAATGTTTCACAGCCCGTGTGTAAGTTTACGTGTCACTAGTTACAGTAAAGTGATTGTCAGTGAAAATTGGGATTTTCAGACATTTATCTCACAATGATTGATATTTTCTCTATCCAGAACAGAAAATATTACTACCTATAAAAATGTTGATATCTTCATTATAACCACTGTATTATGTCAACTGTCCACATCCAGTTTTACTAAAACATTAAAAAAGAAGTTTGCACAAATAATACATATGTCTTCATAACCATAACTGAAAAAATACCACTGGTTTGGCGTCCTAAAGGCAGTACTATCGGCCAGTGATATTTGTGTCCTTATGACAGACAGTCAAGGAGTGACCTCTTCAGGAAATAGTGATATTCTAACTACTGTTCAACAGAGATATCCTTTCGAAGCATGATGGCACCCGGGTTAATAAAAAAGAAAAAAAAATTGCCTGCAAAAAAAGCAGTGGTTTAGGGGATTAGGCAAATCCTGGTTTAGATTTCAGATTAAAAAAAACCCGCTAAATGAAGGGAAGATATGTGAAATGTGCCATTTATGTGTGGAATTCATGACTAGAGCCTCTGCTGTTGTAAAGAAGTGCTGTACAGCCACTGAAGTCAGAGCAGTTACACCAGTCTATGGCAAGTAAGGATCTGGCTCATGATATTAATGCACGAAGCTGTGGAAGGTGCAAAGTGCAGGAAAACATAAATGCAAACTGGTAAATTTGGTTGGTATTGAGCCACATTATCAAATCCCAATTACTTTTTGGAAGCCATGATAAGAAACAGAAAAGTAACAGAAACAGAGGGCTGAAAGCAAAAAATCTCCAGAGACTTATTCTCAGAATTGGTAAGGATTTGCTTTGTGAGCTCCTTAACCTTTGTATTCCTTGTTTATCAAACTATAGATTCAATTGGGCAGTAACAGCTACCCACACAGTGCTTAGTTCACTGTTGTTTTGTAAGATACATTGAAAACTATCAACAGAATTTGCAGTAGAAAGTAAGTTATATCTTACAGCTCAAATTCTCTAGGTCTAATAATTTTATAGGTAATAATTTTAAATGTATAACATTTTTTGCATTGTCAGTATGACAATGACAGTAAAAGAAAGATGGATTTTTTTTTGATAACATGGAGATTTCTGAGGAACTTGTGCTGTAATAAGTAACTTGATAACCAAAATTCACGGAGGAAAAAATCTTGGTCACTTGCAGACAGAGAATGTAAAAATGAGGCTTTAAAAACTTTTCTTATTGTTTGTTCCATTATTATACCAGGATAAAAGAAGTCTCTACTAATATGCTGTGCAAGTGAATATATATTTCATGGTAGCATCCCCGTCTGAAGGCTGGAATATAGCTGAATATATCCGAGGCCATTTGTTATTTGGAGAAAGAAAATCAGCATCATCCACATTTTGCAGAATAGAGGTCATGTTACAGATTTTAATAGGCCTGGATTTTAAAGGTCTGTTTCCTACAAGAGCTGCTTTTTTATCACCATCCTCTGTTGAGTAAAGAAAAAAGAAGCATTACTTCGAGCCCCATGATTCCCGCTCAGTTTCTTCTTCAAATTCTACAAGAAAGACCACCACCACCATCCTCCTAGTTTCAAAAAGGTTTCTTGCTGTTGTGGTTTTGCCTAAATTCTGTGTTCCACAAAAGCCTTTTTAAAATCCCTATAAAATTGCAGTTGGTTATGCTGAGAGGGCAATATTAAAAATCTACAATGGTATATTATTTGTCAAAAATAACCACTTTTCTTGCTTCTGAAAGTAAAAGGTTCATCTAATTGTAAGCCATTCATCTATGATACAATGAATCTGGACATTCATCAGTTTTTGCATACTCTTCCGTACAAAGCCAAAAAGATTTAAAAGCCTCATTTTATTTTTTTCAATATTTCTAGTTATGATCTCATTGCTTCCACTAATATGGGACTATCTGTTTGGTAAAGTTAAGCTTGTGCTTCAAAGCTTTGCTGGATCAACATCTACAAGTTGTAACTTTTACTGGATTGTTCACTTTCACAGATCGCTGAGTTTACCAGTCAGTTTACAATGGCAGTCCTGCATATTTTACAGAAAATAATATACCTATATATACATATGTTACATATTTAAATGGCATTTTAAATTGCATAGGAATCTCTAGAAATTATTTTAAAGGGATCATTCTTCAGTGTGGATGTTCTCAAAATTGATACAAATTGAGAACCTGCTTAAGCAGGGTGATGGAACCCATCCTTAATGTTGGCTCACTTCAAAGGAAGAAAACGTGTTTGCTAAACAAGGATGCACTTAATTCATAAAAACTTCCATGAAATGTTCCTGAAAACAAATGGAAAAGCTGAATGGAAGAGCTGGGATGTTCCTTTTCCTATAGTGTAAGGCTTTCACGTCCAGATCCTATTAGCTGTATATGTGCTTATCCTGTCATTAGACAGGATAGGAATACCAAAGGTTTATATAGAATTTTTTTTGTGGCAGATTTCTATAATTTTTGAAATGCTGATATGTGCTTCATGGTAGGGATTTGGGAAGTTTGGAGAAGCCCCAAGGGATGCAACAACAGACACAAGGTAAATGTTGCATCCTAGATGCAGGTTTTTTAATATGACTAAGACTTTCATGGCATGTTGGTTAACATACATTTCTTCAAGCACATCCCACTAACAAGTGAAAATATATGTTCACTTCAGTAGCGTAAATGAATGGTTTCTCACAAAGATGAACAAGAGTACTCTCTGTAGAAAATCTAATGGACTTGAATGACTGTCTTAAATGGTAAATAAAAATTTGAATAAAAGGTATAATTGCCTATTTACCAGATAGGCTGGAGTAACTTCTGTATTGCCATTCTTGTCTGCTGAGTACATAATATGCTTTAAAAAAGTTTAATTACATACTTAGCTGATAGACTAATAGCTCCAGTGGGAGTAATTTTGCTCGATTAGATAAGAATAAATATGTATTTACTCAAGATGGAGCCTTCCTATTCTCCTGAATAAAAGGTAAGAATTGTGGGTTTCTACACAAACATGAAAGAATAATAATTAAAAGAAATCCAAAACCAGGGAAAAAAAGGCAAAATATGATATTTTTAACCTATTAGAATAACTATGTAAAAGTAACTACATGCAAAATGATTGCATGGACAATAAAGCATTAAATTAACACTTTTCCAGTCTCTCATCATCTACTGTTCCAGTCATAAATATCCACAAGTGAGAGGGGAAACTCCCCTTACATCTTTAAAATCCAACACTTATAGTAACTTCCTATCTTGCAGGTTAAATTGTGCATCCTGTGGGGCTTGGAGACGTGAAGAAAGACCTCGAGGACACAGTCCTTCAAGATGCTCTGAGCAGCTGCACAAGCAGCTCCCCACCAACCTGTTCAGTGCACGCGAACAAGTGCCAATTCTCTTCAAGTATGCTAGAAGTGCCCAGCATCCCTCCGCATCCCAGGACAGCTCCGTACTGTAATTCTATTTCAACACCCTGCTCTGAGCAGGGATAACTTCAGAGTCAGATGAGGTTGATCAGGCTCTGTAGGGCCAAGGTTTGAATATTTCTAAGGACGAAGGTTCTGAAGACTCGCTGGGCAACCCGTGTGAATGTGTAAACACCATTATTGTGTTCTTTTTACCATGAAACTGGAATTTTCCTCATTGTGACTGGAGATCATCACTTCCTGTCCTTTTGCTCTGCACCTCCAATCATTATGAGTCTGTCTTTTCTATAAACATCAGAAGACAAGTGAACTGGCTACCTGAAACTCTTCTACAGGCTGAACAGACTAAGTTCCCTCAGCCTCTCCTCGCAAGTCATGTGCATCAGCCCTTTAGTGTCCTAGTTGCCTGGCCCCAGACTTGCTCTAGTGTGGTCTGGTTTCTCATCAGTCCTCTAGCTGGAGTCTTAAATGAGCTGTTTATAGGAGAGCATCACTTTCCATGACCTGCTGGTTACTCTCAACACGTCCCGGTATGCTGTGGGCCTGCACTGCTGGGAAGGTGTACTGCTGCTCACGTCTGACCCATTAGCCACCAGCACCCCCAACTCCTTCTCTACAAAGCTGGCTCCTGGACAGTTGGTTCACAGTCTGTCCTGCCTCACAGGAGTTCAATCCCAGGGGAAAGACTGCACTTTGTTGAACTTCAGGAGCATTTTTTCACCCTGTTTCTCTGGCTGTTGAAGTCCCTCTGTATGCGGCTATCCCCTCTGCCTTGTCAACCACATACCCTTGGTTTGGTGTTACCCACAAAGTTGAATTCTCTCACATCACCCAAGTCACAGGTGGACATGTCTCACAGTTGGGCTCAGTACTCAGCCCTGAGGAACACTGACAGCAAGCAGCTGCTAGCTAGATTTTGAACCACTGAGTACTATAATTTAAGACCAATGCTCTTGTCAGCTTTTCACCCATTTTGCAGTCCACCAGCCCAGTCCATATTATTCAAATTGGCTGTAAGGATGAGAAACAATATGTGGTTTTTTACACTTTATCACTCTGAGTCTATACCATGACTTCATACAGATGTTGAATGGAAAGAGAAAGAAATAATTGTATTAATCCATAATTTTAGAATTTAGCTTAACATCTCCATATGCATTCAGTACCTTTCTCTAAGTGCACATCCTTGGACATATGTAATTCTTCTGTTGTAAAATTACATTACTGCATGGCCAAGACTGCAAGTTCTTGCACAGAAGCTCAAAACAATGAAAACGGCTCTTCATCACCATAATCTTCAAGAAGGCATTCATTAATTTTTTTTAATCCTTCTGGTCCAAATCTAGATTATGCCAAGTCTAAGATACATGAGTAGCTGGTTAGAGGCAATGAATGGAGATTGGCTTTTCCACTCGCAACTGACCCACTGAGAATTTGAAGTTGAAAGTTCTTCCCTAGTTTTGATGAAGAATTGCACCAGGAGCTCAGGAATATCCCTTGATGGTCAGAAAATGATAAGCTATATTTGTAGCTCGAGGATCAAGACACTTTAGGGAAGGGTGATACTTTAAGAATAAGCCTATACAAAACTGAGAGAGATGGCATAACTGATCCATGGTACAGAGAACAACCTGCTGAATGTGTGTATTATCCCACTTCTAATGTGGTGGTAATTTAACATAAGAATGTCTTGTTCAGGCCAGGGTGGTCATCTGCTTCACTCAGTACTATGTCTCTGATGGTGGAGACATAATGATGGAGCATAAGGAAGAGACAAAACCACACTGCAATACTTCTGTCTGAGACACAGATTGTTTTGTTTGATAATCTTTGAAGGAATTTTTTTGATTGAATGTGTCTCAATTTCTTTTTGAACCCTTGAGGAATCTTACGGCACTCACAGCCTCCAGCAGTAAGGGATTTTGCACCTGAGCTATGGATCATATAAGAAGGTGAATCCTTTTGTTTGCTTTGAGCCTGTTGTTTTTATGATTTATTTGATGGCCCTTTGTCCTTATACTGGGAAGCAGTGACTAATCATCCTTTATTTACCTCTGCATTATCATGACTTTATTGACATCATAAAGGTCATTTATCTTACAGGCTGAAGGGTTCTAGTCTGCTTAATCTTTTCTTGTATGGAAGCTCCACGCTACCCGTGTCACCTTTTTCTGTGCCTCTTCTAATAACACTGTATTCTCTTGAGATGTGGGGATGAAGGTTATGCATCCTGTGGAGGATGCAGCTACCATCTATGGCAGCCTAGCGATGTTTGTTCTTTTGTTCCCTGTTCTATTTGCTTTTTTGACCGCTGCCAAGCTTTCAGATGACATTTTCACAGAACTATTTATTATAATTCCAAGATCTCTTTTCTGAATGGTAATTGCTAGTTCACAGTCCATCATTCTATATGCAAAGTGAGGGTTGCTTTTTCTCTTGTGAATCACCTCAGAAACAGTGAAATTCATACACTGTTTTATTTACCCATCATTCAACTAAGAACCTTATGCAGCCTCTCTCAGTTGACTTTTTTTTTCTTTTCTTTTGACCACTTCCATGATAATGGCAAATTGACACTGCACTGTCTACTCAGTTTTGGATCATTTAAGGATATTTTAGACAGTGTAGGGCCTAGCACCAATTTCTGCAACCTTTCTCGTTTTGCAAAAATGTCAGTTGTTCCCACCTTTTGTTTCCTGTGTTTTAGAAATGTACCAACCCATGAGCGGACTTTCTCCTTTTATTCCATAGCAACTAAGTATCTTGAAGGACTTTCTGCGTGGGAGTGAGGAGGTGGAAACCTTGCTGAAAATTTTCTGAAGGTGAAGTGGACCACGAGCCTTTGATGCACTTCTGAGCGCTCAGTCCACTCAATCCACTTCAGAGGTCTCATGCGGATTCATGAGACATGAATTGCCTCTACAAAAAAAGTAATGTGTGCAGCTTCTCTCAGTCTGCCCTACACTGATACCAGGCCCATGGGTCTTCAGTTGCTAGTATAAAAAAATAAAAAAAAACCCCAACCCCCCCCAAAAAAGTTGCCAATTAAAGCTGCTGGGGAAAGGAAGTGGCCATGTTTTGTCTTCTCTGACTCACCTTGGGTAAGTTCTCTCTCCCAGTAGAAATACTCCCTGCTATAGTGTGCGATAGCATCCTACAATAGCTATCCTCCCCTTACAATGATAATCAGAGATGCAGTTAATGAGAGGAATGAGGAAGCTCCTCATGCAAAGACGTGGCTGACCGTGGAATCCTCAAGCAGATCCTACACAGCACTGTCATGAATAGAAGTTTTGCATATGCAAAGACTGATTAAAAAAATGCCACCAGTAAAGACCTCAGATTTGTTCTGGTTATTTATGGACACAGCTATGTATTGATGTTTACTGAAGCACACGTTAATCTGTCTTTTCCCCTGTCCTTCAGTATTTTAAAAAGGTAAATGGTAGTTTCATAGGATACTTGGAGTTTTATGCATGCCATATGACAATAAGGTTGCCATGGAGACTTCTCATCCTTGAATACTGGTGTAATTAATGTAGAAGAATTCAGCTCCTTTTATCTGTATGAGAGTTACAAGACAGTTTCTTCTTTTTTGTTGACTTTTTTTTCCTAGTGAATATGCATGCTTTGTGTAACAGAGCAAGGCATGTAAATCTGCAGTTTTCCAACCTCTGAAACAATGCAGAAAATATAGAAATACATTGTTTTGCTGCTGCAAGACAGACCGAGATTATAGCCTGTGTGAAAAATGCATCAGTGAGAACACAACAGCAGCTACTTGCAGTAGGATGCATACAAAGCAGGAAGAAAGCTGGAAACATGATGAATCACAAAATGGCAGCTCCCCTCTGGCATTTCTCTTCCTTGTGATATCAGTAATAATTTGTCACATATGATATGCAGATGTCTCTTTAATTATTTCAGTGATAGCTTAGTGGTTGTCCAACATAGAAAAAATTGGCCTGGGAAGTAAATGTGTAGTTGTATGGAGATTACCAGAAGCAACATGTTGCATTGACAAAGTAATCCTTTAAAAAAAAAAAAGTAAAAATCTGCATATTTTAGAGCTATTGGATGAATATAGAGATGATGGCTTTAAGTCAGAGGAACTACTCTCTTGCAATTCTGTGTAATTGTTTATTTATACTTGGGATGCTATCCAATGTTGGACCAAAGTTAATCTGCCTTTTATATTAAGGCCACTTAGCTTTTTCCTTTCATCCTGTCTGTCATTAGGGATTCAGATCTTGCCTGGACTGGATGATTCCTTTCACTGTATAACTAATGAAAAAAATGACTGCCCAAGAGACAAGAAAGCGAGCAATTACAATAAAATAGGGTTTCAATACAAATGTTTAAAGGTTTTTTTTTTTTGCTTTTGTTAACACCTATTTAATTTCAGCACCTCATGTTCTGTATAAATCAGTAAGGTTGTGTTAAAATTTCTCCATTCTTAGTGTTCCACATAAGAATTTGAAATAAACAACCATTAGACTGTCTTTCAACAATAAAAAAAACTACAAAAACATGTTATTTCTGGTTCTAAACATTCCAGGGTATGCTGTCAGTAGAAAGTAATATATGTTCTCAATTCACATTAATTAACTCAGCTCAAATGCTGAAAGTTAGTTGCTCATACTGAACTTACTTAATAGTCTTTTTTCCTCACGGAGACATAAACTAAGGTACAAATCAGGCAAAAATTAATGAGACTGGAAGAATCATAGAAAACATCAGCTTTCAAGCTCTTTGATATTCCATCTGATATTCAGTAGAGCTTCCATCAGTCACAAGATTTCTATTTCCACCTATATACTTCCATCCTCTCTGCTATTTCTGAAGTGGGAATACAGGAGAAATAGGTACGGATAAAAGCCATGCAACTCAGTCATTGTAAATTTATTTTTGTGAGACTAACTGAGGTAAGCAAACCTCAGCTTTCCCTTCAACGCATGGTCCAGTTTTACACCTACAAGGAAACTTTCAGGTAGATTTAAAAGAAACAGACTTCAGAGGCAGCAGTCACTTCCAGCATGCAGGTACGAGAGGCCAGACCAAGAAGGGCACTGCAGCAGGCAGAGCACAACAATCAAGCGATAGGTAAAAACATACCTTCAGAGCACCTGCTCCCTGTAGCAGCTGGTCCTTCACCAGAAACCTTTTGAGCAGTGGCTAGAATAGAAAGCAGAGGATGTGACCTTGTTGTCTGTCTCCCTCACAAGTTTCTTGGGGGCCTATGCACTGAAAAGGGTTGCACCCAGTGAACAGAGATGCCTGAAGACATTGTGCATGCTGTTCCCTGTCCATCAGTGGGTATATTCACATTCTCCTTTCAACCTTCCATTCATCCTGACTGTTAAAACCAAAAGAGTAATCCTTTATTTCATATCTTATAGAATACCTTATTTAACTGAGAACCTGCACTCACATTGTGGCTAAATTAGTAGATAAGATGTTCCCACAGATGATGTAGCTGGCCTACTGCTCCTTGTCTTCATAGCCATTCTTGTGAGCCCCAGGGTGGTGGCTCATGCCATCTGAGTGGGACCCCTATGATGGCTGCATGAATGGAAACGGCAGAGCACACAAAGACTGGAAACAAACCTTTCTAGCAGGTGGGATCTGTCAGACCTCTCCACACGGGTGCATTAGGTGTGTTGGACCCTAACAGTATAGCTATATTTTCTGTGGAAATGTTTGGTGGTAAGCAAAAAGAAGAGAGAGAGAGAGAGGAAGAGGAGCAGTGTCTCTGCATCCATGGCTGTGTCGCTGTGACTGGAGTGTAGTGGAGGTAACCATAACACCAGACAAAAAGCTTCTGTCTGCTCTCAATGCTTTTCTGATGCAGCCATTAAGAAACTTCAAATATCAGATTCCCCTTTCTGGAACCTGTCCACAGCTTGTCATAAACCATCTTCTCACAGAGAACATAATTACCCTGTACTTTCATTTCACCTTTGGGTTAATTTTTAAGGGTCCTTCTGCCTTAATTTGCAGGATCATCTTGAAAAAATGATACAAAAGGATCCGGTAAACAACCAGAGCCAGCCACAGAGGGCCTGGCACCTCTAGAGAAATGAATTACAATGACACATATGGAATAAGAGATAGGACAGATTTTCCTTTCTGAGAGTGCTTTACTGACAAGGGTTTTAAGATTTCATTTTCACTTACAGAAAAATGTTGTCAACAGAAGTAGATCTTCTTGTCTTACATTTAGACAGAAAGGTTATTAACAGCATTTGTTGTCCAAACATTGCAGGCAGTGAGCTCGGTTTAGAGCACAGGGATTATTATGTGGTATAATTCAATCTTTGCTGTTGTTGGCTCATGGAATTTGAACGTTAAGGAGAAACAAGATTTTGTGCCTACCACTGCTGAGTGAAGGCATATTACCGTGCCAGTGCCCAAGCAGCCTGTTGGCAATTACACTGCAAATGCCCAGATAAGGCTAATTCACTGTAAAAGAAAGCCCATGTCAGCAGCCAAGTTTTATTTAGTGAGCAAGAAATCAGAACTACCGTATAGGCTGCTGCAAGAAGTCACTATGAGATGGGACTGCAAAGAGACCGTGGCTTGCCTGAAGCACGGTACTGTTCCGTACGTGGTGTATGTCATGTGTGTGACACCTAACTCCACTCTGCTGTTGGCCTGGTCCTGAGCAAGGTTCTCCTGCACAGATCCCTCCCTATGTTGGCATACCACGTGTTTTAGAGCACAAGTGGGGAACACTAAGCCATTGCAAATGCCCCACAGTGGAAAATAGCCACCTTGGTGTGCTGTCAGCATTTGTTGGTTCTGCCCTTGGGGATGCTGGCATTCCATCCTGGCCACACTTGTCCTGATAGGCCTTGCAGGATGAGGCCTAGCTGGAGAAGGCCCTTCTGCACCACTGTGATGGCCCATCATTCCTCCTTCTTCCCCATGTAGGAACTATGTATTTAAGTTACTCATTGCCTTTTCTTTTTTTCAAATCTAAAAAACCTAGAGGTATTTGGCACTCTGACTGCAAAACCTGACATTTTGTCTTCTAATCAGAAAGAATCACCTCAGATTTGCAGACGTCATTGATACCAAAATGAAGCATTAAAGCAAAATCAGATTCATTGCCTACTCCTTTCTATCCCAAATGACAGTCAAAGATTGCATTGGCTACATCAGCTGTGTGACTACATGTTCAGCTGATCATACACTACCACGGCCTCCTAAACTTCCCCCTGACAGTCCCCTGTGTGACCTCCAGTCCCCACTCCCAGATGCATGGCTGCACTATGCCATACTGAGAGGAAGGCTGTTTGTTATCTGGCTTCCCACTTACTCTGATAACACTGAATCAGTGACTTCATCCTTCCTGATGTTGGCTGCTGTCCTACCACTCGTGTTCACTTCAAACTTTGTTAGCAATGATTTTATGAAGGTTTATAGCTCACACTTCAAATGCTAAATATCAGAAAAGCAAGACCACCAATAGAGAGGTCTTCAGAGAGACGCAGCAAAGACACAGCTCATCCTTTTTTACAATTATATTTTGAGATAATGTAGCTTAATGTCACTTAAAGCAGTTTAGTGAACTGATCCATTTAGTGAATACCAAGTTGACCGAACCATTCTAATTTCTTGACCAAAACAACAAATAGTGTCCACTCAAGCAAACTGCACAAGCCTAAATACATATGTTCCATTCATTAACAATATTCATAAAGCCCTAAGGAGTTGGGTTATTTTTAAAGAAAAAATTGTAGGTGTGTGTAGGTTGATGTGCTATGTCACAGATTCAAAGAGACATATCAGATATACCACATATTTCTGGTATGGGTTGAATCCAGTGTTCCAACTGAGGTGTTTGTATTTTGTGCAGTATCACTTTGTGGCATATGCCTATAATAAACTCCCAAATATGGGGTAGTTATCTGAAAGATTTGGAATATTTCAGTTTTGCTTTTCAAAAAGTATAAACCACACCCTGCTACCTTCAGTCACATTCAGACTTTGCTCCTCAAGCATCTAATTGAATTCACAGCTTAAGAGCACATGTAATGCAAGGAGAGATATTGGTTTACTGTTCTAAATAGTAGAATTGTATGAATGCACATCGTATTTGAACTATTTCTCTGAAAGTATATGACAGTAATAACCCCTTACTTGCCCAGGAAGAAACAGAAGTGACTAGTATATCACTGGTATAACAATTTTTATCTTGATGGGTCAATTTCCAGGAATCCATCAGGCTTCCCTCTAGGCTTTTCTGTCCCTGCCCCTGCCCGCTAATTTAAATAACTGAGGAGCACTTTTGGAATTATCTGCTGAAGCTTACACACCATGTGCTTTAAAAAGCAATCAGAGTGCAAATTTCCTAATGCTGCTTGATTTCTTTTGCAGCACCAAAATATTTTCAAAAGACATGAGTAAAGCACTCACCGTGGCAGACACAACTATTAGGAGAAAAAAATATAATGATAAAATCATTTTCTGATAGCTAACAATGCTGACAGGCAGACACAAATGCAATATGGATCTTATGTTTTCCTAAAGCTATGCACCACATTTTATAGCTTTAAAATGAGGACCTTCCACACTGAAAAATTAGATGAGCTTCCTCCTGTTGTTTGCTCTTCTCACCATGAATTTTCCCATTAACTGTTTCTTTCTATGGCAATCAGATCTATTTTATTATCTAGGATGTAAATTGTCAATTTTGGAAGAACAAAAGGGACAGTTCAGGGACTAAATGACTTAGAGGTACATTGAGAAAGGTGTCTGCCCCAACAGGGTCCTGTTCTTCAGCTGCCTGCACTGGTCAGTGGTCTCACTGAAATAAACACGATTGCTTTCATTGCAGGGGAGTTCAGAAATGTGATTGATCCTATCGCTTGGATACAGTTGTGCAGCCTCTGATGCTGAGAATGACGGAGACTGCTGGATGCAAAAAACAGCAGAGTTTAGTCACTGTGGCCCTGGAAGGTCTTATTCCAAGATTTAAGGAGGGTATTTTTTTTTTTTTTTTGAGCAGCTGCTATGTAATTCTAAACACTGACAATGACAAAGCAATAATGTAATAATGGCACTGAGTTTCAGTATATTGTATTTGATTGTCTTAAAACCAGTGAAAACACACATTGCTAAATACACTTTTGGCTGTTCTAAGTCATCCACAGAGCCCAGAATGATCAGAGATGAATTTCTAATGCTCCCAAAGAAGTCTTTTTTAAGCTCCCTTCTCCTCTTATTTCTATTAATCACAAAGATTGTACAATGCTTATTTGAAAATTGCTTTTAACAGCCAGTTCAATTCTGGCAGCATGCTGTTACCCTTTTCTAATGCATTATCTCTTTGTATTTTATGGGTCACAGACTAGGATATATGAAAACTTTCCCTCATGCTGACAGCACAAGACAGCCAGACACAAATCCCTGTATCCATCTAAATTAGGCTATGAGACCACAAAGTTTCTGTTTTGTTTTATTACAGTTGCTCAACACCCTGGCATAATTCAGAAGCCATCCTGATAATTTTCTTCGCTTGGTTTTCCCATAATTATGAAAAAGGGGGGTTGTAAGAAGAAAACACAGCTCTTCCTTTAACAAAATTCTGTTGTCTTGCTTCTGGATACTAGAAACACTAGTCTTGGAAGAAAATTTGGATTCCCTATCTGGTTTTCACAGCTCTGGAAGCTATAGAGACCCCAATGAATCTTACTGTGTTTTGGTTTCTTGGTCATGCAAATAAGATGCAGATATTGCCTCTCTCCTGTTGTCAGAGTGCTAAGCAGCTCCAGCTGTAGTACTACCAAATGAAGAAAGCCCATCAAAAGTATCTTACTTGTAACACCTGGCTCTCAGTGGTTTTAAAAACATTTCAGCACTTTCCTTATAATAATAAGATGGACAGGAAGCATATTCATAAAAGACCATGAGTCAGTACCAGCAGATGAACAGGACACCAATGTGTTTCTACAGATGAAGAGAGCCAGTGTTTTTTGTTTACTCTTTTTTTTTCTAAAACTCGAGAATCAAGTTTTAAGTTTGAATTACTTACCAGTCAGAGGAGCTATGACAATTTCCTCCATCTGAGAGGTTGGTCCACTATGGCTTTGCCATAGTCCCTGATCTGTGTGATATGCTGCTGAAGAAATGTAATTTGAAGGCTAATATGAAGTTCTTTTATCACAAAGCTGTTGTCATATCAAATACAGTACCAGCATGTGTCAAAAAGAGAATCATGAGAATAACAATACTGAAAAAGCCTCGTAATTCTATTTTTAGTGGGAGTAAAATCTCTTTGAAATGATTCCAAAGGACACGAAATGCATAAATCTGAGTCATACTGCAATGATAAGAAAGAGATTGTTTCTTCTCATGAAAATTTAGAAGCAACTGGGATTGCCAAGATCATGTCTGTTCATTTAATATAGGTTTGTTACAACAGCCTTTTGCACTAGTTTACCTAATGATTCGTAATGGTACTTGCTGCAGATATAAGCCATTAGCCACCCAACTTACAATTCTGCCACTTAAAACCACTGCAGCTCCAATCCAGGAGAGGTACTGAACAAAACCTGTTGGTGGTTGCTCGGGAAGTTTATGTCTGGGCCCTGCAGGTGCTCATGGCTCTAGCTGGCCCTGACCAGACTCTGGGATTCACACACACACACCCCCCCCCACTGCCCAAAGCCCAGGACTCCATCTCAGCTCCTGCCTCAGCAACACAGGAGCAAGGGCTGGTCTGCAGTTTACCACAGCTCTGCCTGGCTATAGGTCCCCCAAGCCCAACTGTAGGCCCACATCTCAGCTTGGTCTCAGCCCATCCCCAGGCCAGGGGTTACCCTATGCCCCCCAGATGCTCTGCTCCTGGCTGGGGTGGTGAGACTGGCCCCAGCCATTCCTAGTAGCTGCTTCCCCAGGGAGCTGACAACCCAGGCAGCACCCTGACATTGTAAGCCCAGGATCTACTTTCAGAACAAAAGTTCTTTATTAAAAGCAATTTTTGGTCAGTGTATCAGATTTCAAAATTAAGGAAGATTTTCAATAAATTTTCATTCTCACTGAGGTGTTGAAACTATGTATATGGAGAAAGAATTGGTCTCTCTAAGTCTTCTTTCAAACTGTATAGGGAATTTGCAACTAGGCTGTTTATCAGTCTTTTAATAAGTGTGCTTATTCCAGATAAATCATGTGAACACTCTACGTTAGGAGAAATCTAATTTCTCATCTATGAAACATGTAAACAGAAGTTCGTACCTGATCACTGAGATGTGTGTGCTCACGTGCACATGTAGTGACAGCAGAGGGGAGCCTGGTATTCCTGCTGCAGAGAATGTGAGGGATTGCATTTCCCCCTACCAAAAGCAGTAATAAAAAGTATCCCTCAATAAAAATCTGTGACAGTGAGGCAAAGAAACATTAAGAGAAGAAAATCTCCCGCAGAACAGTTAGACAGTGGACCCTTACTACAATATCAATCTTTGTAAGGGCGAAACTTTGGAATTATTTATCCCTCCCCCACAGTTTTATAGTTCCTTGGAGAGAAGGAAAATGTTTTCATAGGGCACTCAACAATTTCTTTATATATTAGCCTTTTCACGAATCAATGTCCTAGTTCAGCAAGAGGTTATCACTGTGTGTGCGGATCAAGGCTGTGTATTCTACACCCTCTATTCATTCCTCAAGAATAATGGACCATTTGCAACAGTTGTCCAGGAAGTCGTTAGCCCCTTCACGCTAAGCCTGGGGTGGCGTGGGTGCTAATGGGCCATCAATGGTCCAACCATACCCCATGACTCACCGTTAATTACCCATTGTGTGAGTCCCCGCCCTGGGAGAGGGACTGGGTGCTCCCTGAGGATATACAAACAGGGCTCAGAAGACCTTAAGATTCTCTTCGTTGGATCTGGAGGAGCAGCGGAACCTCGACAGGAGGAAGCCATCGCTCTCGACCGGACTACAACCATCGCTTCTGGCCGGGCCACAGCCGTCATCTGCAGCAACGGACTCTTCACTTCTTTTTGCTTTGGACTTGGGAGAGCCACGTGGATCTCGGCACCGGGGCTAACAAACCCCTTTGGGCTTGTGCCCTGGGACACTGGGTTTACTGCTGGGTTTTGGTGAGTTGAAAGCAGGTTGTTCTCTTTGTGTCAGTGTTTGTATGGTAATATCTTTCATTAAATTGTAACTCTGACTTATAATCATCTCTTGTGGTGGGTCCATTTCTCCTGCCGGTTTACCTCTAAACCAGCACAATCAAGTAAGTTTATAAAGGTTTAAAGAGATAATTTGCGTGGGCAGAATATTTTCTGGAAGCTGATTTGCTAATAGGTTTGCTAATGAAGTGACAAGCATCCATATAGCAGAAGATCTAATAGCAAAAGACCTAATAGCAAACTTGCAGTTAATGATCTGTAACTTCAGCTGGATGAAAAACGCCGTGCATTGTAGACTTCTGCATGAGAAAAGCAATCACAAATGTTATAATCAAGAATCTAATTAAGCAAAGCCCAAACATGTGACTGGGAAGAGAACATTTGTTACACCGTGCTACATTTCCCCATACATGGAGTTTCTATAACATATGGAAATTCACTTAATGGAACATTGCCTTATTTTAGTGTGGAGTCACACATCCTTTGTTTGTTTATTCATTGTGTGCTTGGCATGGAACATGCTACTTTGGAGAGGGAAATGCCTTCCACTTTACAAACATATATGCTTCCCAATTGTCTTGAGAGTCCAGCATGGTCCCCTCTTGCCCATAGTGGATTTCTTCTGCTAGACAGGCAACACTCACATATTGCCAGTCTTCATCACTCTCTGCATCTTTCAGGGTAGTTCCAGGGAGGAAATTGAAAGCAACTTTGCTACTCCCCAGTAATACATTTCTTATTCTCTTCCTAACATACTCCGTTTCAGGGAACAAGGAATCGATTGCTCACTGATTAAAGTTATGAAGCCGTTATAAATTCCCATATTTATAGTATGGAATCGAACCCTACTATACCTACAAAAAACTTTTATGAAGAACAGCAAGGATGACCAAGGATAGAAGAAGATCTGTAGGAAAAGAGAAAAAAAGCAGAAGCATGCAGGGCTATTTGGGTATGAAATAGAAGCTGATGTTAAATTGACAATGGGAATAAGTTGTGAGGTTTGGACAGGGAAGTGGTGTCACAAGCTGAGGCAATTGGCATAAGGACAGACAGTCTGCCTCAGTAGCATAAGAGAAAACCAAAAGCAACCTCACAACAATTTCATCACAAAATTTGTGAACAGATGTGTAACACCATTTGTCCATTTAATCTTCTGTATGTAACTGTGGTCTTTATTCAGAGAGACTTTTCAAGTAGCCTGCTTGTGCATGATAACAAGACCCACTGATGTATTAAAAATGGCCAATATACGGAACGTGTTTTTTCCTAAGTGCCACCATAATATTGAATTATGGGAAATATTGGATTATGGGTTTTTTGTATCGCACTAAGACCCTTTTAAATTATTTTCAGCCTTAAATTACGTTAGCTATCTTTTATTGCCAGCATTGCAAGCAAACACCAGAAGTCTTTGTGTTAGCTTGTGGTTTCTACAGGTCTTGTCACTGGAAGGCTCTTCACAGACAGTTGGTGAGGTAGTGACACACTTGAATTCTGAAGGAGTTTTTCTCAAGAGGAATAGATGAGGAAAAAAGAATGAAATGCACATCAGAGAAGCTGCCTGATGGCTTGTGACAGTGGAAACCAAACACTAGTTTTAGTATTTTGGATCCAAAATCCTCCTCCCTGTGGAATCCACAGGGACTTGTTCGTCTTTGAGTCTGAGTACATGGATGGTGCTGTATGGACCACAGTTAGAAAACAATGTAAATACTTTTCCTCCTTTTTCTGATTAATTACTGAATGACTGAAATGCAACTACACAATGTTAAATACATCCCTACAAATTCAAAAGAACTATTATGTACCTCCACCATAAAAAGTTGTTAGACTACAAAAGAATAGATGGGAATTTCAAAGCATCTTGGTAATGAAGCAGGAATGGGCCAGTGGGCCTTAGCAACAGCTACATGTTTTTCAGCACCTTCTAGGCAGGGATCTCAAAAATACGATAACCTTATACTACCTTTTGGACTTGTGCTTTAATATCTCAAGTAATTATGCAGAAAAATGGAAGCAGCAAGTATTAAATGACTGAAATAATAAGGAAAATCAATAGCAGATCTAGAAACAGAACCCAGGGTTTTTAACTTCCAACCTTGTTTTCGCGACACACTCTCTGAAATGGAAATGTTTGCTCAGTGCTCTTGCAAAATTTGGAACAAAAAGCAAGCTAAGTGAACATCACCCCACATTAGATCTTGATAGGCATTCTGTACAAAAATCACCTGTTCTGTCCATAGCCAGAGTAATATAAGTTTGCGCTGCAGCCTGGCAAACGAGGTAAGAAGAGTACTAGGTGTCTCAAAAATATCCTCCACAACACTGGGGCTAAAGAAATTTTAATAAGAGAAAAGGGAAACTTATGTTCTTTCCTGTCCTATTAGTTTTGCATGTGTTAGGTTGAAAGTTCAGAATGAATCCCTTCCAAATTTTTTCCATACCTTGAATGGCATATTTCACAGAATTAGAACTATGAAAACCTTAGTCTTGCCAAGACACCCATTCCTGTCATGGAGAAATCTGATGATGATTAAGGGAGTGGAACCCCTTCCTTATGAGGAAAGGCTGAGGGAGCTGGATCTCTGCAGCTTGGAGAAGAGAAGACTCTGGGGTGACCTCATTAATGTCTATAAATATGTAAAGAGTAAGTCTCAGGAGGATGGAGCCAGGCTATTCTCAGTGATGGCCAGTGATAGGACAAGGGGAAGTGGGTCCAAGCTGGAGCATAGGAAGTTCCATGTGAATGTAAGGAAAACCTTTTTCATTGTGAGGGGGACAAAGCACTGGAACAGGCTGCCCAGAGAGGTTGTGGAGTCTCCTTCTCTGGAGACATTAAAAACCTGACTGGTTATGTTCCTGTGTGATTTAATCTAGGTGATCCTGCTCTGGCAGGGGAGTTGGACTAGATGATGTTTTGAGGAGTCTTTTCCAACTCCTAGCGTTCTGTGATTCTGTGACTTGTTATGAATACAGCACTTGCTACAGCCACATTGTTAAGAGATTCTAGTTTTGATTAGTGCTCCTTGAGTGGTTGAAAACTGTAGGATCACTATACACTGGAATGATCAAATTCCCCCATGGAATATAAATCAAAACATTTTAAATTTATTAATCATCATAAGAAGGTAGAAGAAGAGTCCAAAAGATTACTTGCATACTTATTGTCCCAAATCCCTTGACATCTAGCAAATTGCAAAAGATTCCAGACTTTCACCAAAATGCAGGACAGATTAAAATGTGAAACCTTACAGTTTACTGGATATAAAAATGCATAATCCATTTTTAATACTTTGAGATTAATTTCAGTTACATATTTCCTATAAATCTGCTGAAATACATAGTGGCATTTCAGAGAGAAAAGAAACACTTTGATTCATTTTATGAAATTATGTTGTCTGGACTCACTGTTCTTGGTTTCAGTTCTGAAAATCCAGGAATTATATGTAAGACTTATATGTAATTATAAGGAATTATATGTAATTATTCTTAATGCTAATTTTCTTTGCAATTCTTCTTTCAAAGCCAACCTAGAAAAAATCCAAAGTCTTTTTTTACTGCACAACTTCCAAAATTCAACTGAGTAGCAAAAAACCCCACCAAACAACTGAAATTCTATTCCAGGTTGTGCAACAAATTATCCTATAAAGTGCTTTATTTACACATCCAATATCTTATATTCAAAAGGCAACTTTATCTTGATTTTATGGAGTAGATCTAAATTATAAATATTCTAAGGAAATGTAGTCCTACTCTGATGTCTGATTTTGATATACAGAAGTCTAGTAAGGAGTTCAGATATCACCGGAAGTGTCTGTACAACAAACTGCAGCATAGTGTTGAGACACACTAACTATTTATCTAGAAGTTGCCTGCTTCCAGAGCATGACCTACTTCACTGAAAACTGCCTATAATATTACTTCATTAAGGCTGGTATTGTAGGGTATCATACATTTTCTCTTCCATTGAAAACTGCAAGGGGACTTCTGCTGCTTGCCTTCAAAATTTTGTATTTCTTTGCAAAATAATAAAATAAATGAGAAAAGAAGGCATAAAAGTTAATTTTAAATGTAATGATGCTGAAAATTCAAAAGCATCTGTTCACACATGGCCTACAATATGATGGTGGGGAAAAGATGAACTGATCTGGTCTACAAAATAAATCAGTGTTTAGAAATCTAGGAGAATTAATATGAATATATATTAAAAAACCCTCAACAAATATAATGTAACCTACCCACACTCAATCAAGGATGCACATACAGAGGAACAGAACTAACTTCTACTAACTACTAGCTTTTTTCTTTTCAGGCAAGAATTCAATCTGGTTGACTGTGTGGGAGGTTTTTGGGAAGGTTAACAGGCCTCTACATTTTAGCATATTCCTCATTGCTCCTCAAGAGAACAGGACAAAAATCATCAGAGCTATGGGGAACTTCCTCTCTGTTGTACTCCCAGAGCATGGACAATATTATATTCCTTTAGAGATTACCCTCCATAGATTACTATGGAGGATAGTGCCCATCTCCCATACTCCGGCCAGTCTTTCTAACTTACCTAGTATCACTACTTCAGCAAAGGCATAATTTATACTGGCCTTACAGCCACATGTATACAAGGCATAGCAAAGAGTATACCCAAAGCACCAATCTCAGCTTCTGACCTTAAAAAAAAAAATTTGAAAAAAGAAAAATCTCAGGATTGATCTTTCTGATCTAAACCTTAAAATCCCAATGAAACAGTTCATTACATTTAAAACCTCTAGGAAAGATTATTAGTGATAACTGACATTGCTCTAGTGAAAACTGCGCCCTTGCTTCTAGCTTGTGATGCTTAAGCGCTCAGCTCAGTCAACTGTATCATAGTAATGTTGATGTCATCATGTTTCACTATTTGAAGAGATGTCTGCCACTAAACATCAGCAAGGTGTTCAGCCTGTCACACATGAACAGTCAATAGCTGATAGCCTGTAATTCTCAAATTACAATAAATCTTAAGGAAAGAATTTTTATGCTAATTGTTAGCTGATACACTCCTCATTACAAAATAAGCAGAAATGTGAGGCTGAATTTTTTGCAGGGTCCAACAGAAACCCTGATAGATCAACTATGCTTACAGTTCAATCTCTTTTAAAAGCTGAATAAAGTAAACTAGAAGGCAAAAATACTCTTCATAGTCCTTGGTAGAGTTCAGATAATCATAAAATACTACATATTGAAACAATTTCAATCTAACCTGTCCAAAAAGCTTGGAATAAGATGATATTCCCTGCACTACTTTTGAGACCACTTGATCTTTGGTCATAGTGAGACTGAGCTTCTCCTGTCTGGAAATAAATATGACTCATATACTTTAATCTCCTGCAGAGATTAAGTATTATGAACTCAATTAATGTCTTTTCATAAGGCTTTAAACTTCAAAAATAGATTAAAATCCAAACTACAAAAATTACTCTTTTGAGAAATAAGATATTATAGTTCACCCAGACCTGCCAGGTCTTCTTCATCTTTGCATCCTGATCGTACTGCAACCCTGGAGTCCTACAGAGCGGGACTTTTTCCACAGTGACAATGGTGTGGGAAGGGTGCTGACTGTCTTCTTGGAGCTAATCCTAAACTTCTTTTCTTGCTTTCCCACTTGCTTCAGGAAAGGTAATTTTCTTTGGCCCTATACCAGGAGAAAGCTGTAACCATGTTGGTTCAGCCACACTAGCTTCTGTAGTGGAAGAGCGAAAAACAGGCCTCTACATCCTCTCCATGCTTCCCCGTGCCAAACTGTCAGGACTGATACAGATCTTGGCTTGGGTTTGTCATCACACAAGATGGTCTTAGACTTCTCCTACAGAAAGGCTGCCTCCCCCACTCTCCTCTTAAAATCTGCTTTGGGTTTTACTGTGGTTAGTTAGGAGACTGAGATTCTAAGTGTTACAAGCTTAGATGAAAAGCCAGAATGTTTAGAGCCGGTTCCAGCTCTGCCTTGTTAATAGAAAGCTTCCTCTGCCAGGATTCATCCTACCTCACTTCAGATACTTACACATTAGATGTCTAACCAACCCACTGCCTAAATTACTATTGTGGTCAGTTCATAGAGACGGGCAACACTCGAGGATGTTTCACTCCATGTGACCGAGATGATGGCTTTGGAGATGTAACATTCTGCCAGAGGATGCCTGTCTCCCTCTTTCTCCCTTAACTAACTGAGATTCTATGCCTAACTCCTAGACATTTGAACAGATGGATCCTACCTCAGGGAACACCAAGGAAATGAATCAGCTTCTTAAACATTACTGCTTTTTACCTGCAGAAAGGCTCCACAGTTAAAGTGTGCAATTAAGTAAAGAAATTTAATGTTGCAGTTCAGTTGGTGGAAGTAGGTAGATTTTCAAGCATAAGATACTGCATCACAGTATTGACAAATTTAAACCTCCTGGGCTGAGACATACTGCGTTATCTACCTGTCCCCTACATCTGATCATTTAGCATTGCTCAATCATTTCTAAGGAGTTTTAGAACAAAGACGTTGCCTGCCTCATACTAAAAGTTTCCTACAGAATATTGCATGTGATTGGCCTAGTATTTTTGTAGCTACATGTTCAAATGCAGTGAGAAGGATTCATGCACTGTGGGTTGTCCCCTGAAAAATCTTACCCAAATTTCACCAAATTACATGCAATTGAAAGCTTCAGTTCACATTGCTCATCAGAGAATCTGGCAGCTGTTAGTTCCATCTCCTATGGATTATGCCCTAGCACAGTTCCTTCAAGGGCTGCACATAGCTCCCTACCACAACTTGGATGCTGCACGAGTGTTTGCCTGGTGCTCTCAGCAATCCTCGCACAGGTCCCACCAACACTCACCAGGCTAATGACACATAAAGAGCTAGGTTAGAATAGAGGGAAGGGAAAGACTGGAGCCAAAGGAGCCTGGGACTAAAGCTGAGAAAGGGCTGGGGAGGAAAGGATAAAGGAATTTGTTGATGGGGCCAGAAGCAGAGAGTGTGATGTTCACCTCCCTTACTGTCAGCTATGAGAATGGAAAGGGTGGCTCATGCCTGAATAGTGGTTCAGACTGGCATTTCACTACTACCCTGTTTAGGACTGACAGAGAAAAAGCCTCCGGAACAATCAAGCTCCCTCCACAAATCCTCTACATGCATTTCTGTTTGAAATAACTGGTTGTTATTTCATCAGGTCATAATTCAGTCTGGCAATGTTTTGCCAGAAAGACTGTACCTGGAAAGTAGACAGTACTTGGGAAGTCAGGCTAGAGGCAACAGACTCAAATTCAAACCCTTTGGAATTTTCTTGCTTTCTCCAACCCAATTATTCAGGCATCACAAAAATGTAAGAGTTTAAAAATAAAATAAATACAACATTACTTAAATTCACCTCTGGATTTCTGTTTTCATTGTCTAGGCATCAAATATCACTCTGGAAAAAAGCTCATTTATAAAATTAAGAATAAAATAAAGCCATACATTTCATGTAGTCACATGAAATAAGGAACAGAAAGGCCTTGGTGAGTAGAGAAGAGACTGGCTAATACTGAGCATAGACCTGAGAGGGAAGGGCAGTTCAGCATGGGCTGTCTCATTCCCTGTCACAGCTGCACTTATTTATTCCTGTCACATGAACTGTGATAGAAATTGAGTGCAGTATATTCTGCTTGAAATCCAGAGAGCAAGTACAGCAAAGCATAGACAGTACATACTGTCAGCACTCACTCTCTTCTATCTGGTTCCAAGAGCAGTAAACAAACCTCATTATTAATCTCCTTTCTCTGCCTCCTCCTATCTTCTTCATTATTCTTCACTGAAAGAAGAGGAAAGGGAAGGAAGGTTGACAGGTGAATTTGTTTTGGGCCTCATCTTACAAATGGACTAATCCTTCCAGCCCCCTTTTCATACCACCAGCTGCCAGGTGAGTTGTCTTTTCAGCTGTTGCTTCCAGTACAGGATTTTCTGAAGCAACATATTGCTCTGTGGCACTTTCCAGATTCTTATTGTTAAAATTTACTATTAGAAAACAAAATAGAGCTTTTGATATCCCTTGTTTGCCTTGAACCCTGCAGTAAAAAATAAAAAAGCTGTAAAATGAAAGAAATCTGAAGATTCCTGCCACCCCCCACCTGAGCCTCTTTTCTCCCTTCCCTTTTGTTTGCAGCTGCAAATCCAAATCTTCCAAGCTGAACAGTTGGTATTTTAAGGGGTGAAAGAAGCAAACTGTCCAACAAAAATACCACTCTCCTGCTGAAACTGTTGACACATTGTTTGTTGTTCACAGTAAAGGACTCTGTTTCTTGTGCTTACAAGGTCAGAGAATGACAGAAACGAGGGAAATGGTGAGTTAAAAACGTTGACCTGGGTGTAAAGAAGCCCTCTCAACTTCCTGCATATGAGCTGATGAAGTGCTTAGAAAATTCTGCTAAATGTTAATGGTGCAAGTCCATCAAAATTAAAACTGTACTTAATGCTACAAACCCATGCTAATAATAACACTCAAAGAGGCCCTTGATAACATTAACACTGCTACACTTAAGACCTAAAGAGAAGGGCATCCATA
Organism: Heliornis fulica; assembly: GCA_013399135.1. Lineage (NCBI taxonomy): Eukaryota > Metazoa > Chordata > Aves > Gruiformes > Heliornithidae > Heliornis > Heliornis fulica. The sequence continues at coordinate 245,077 of VXBZ01004939.1, read as the reverse complement.
AGTCATTTAATGTGTCTTTTAGGTGCCCAGTGAACCTTTACCAGAAACAAAATGTTTTAAGCCCTGATTCATCACTGGGACTACGGGGATGGGTAAAGAGTTGAGAACCCAGCCGTTGAAGAAAAGTTCCAGAGCCCTGCTTGCTTGTCCCTACAAAACATGCCTCTGGGTGCATTCAAAGGGAAGTGGTCTGCAACCAACGCCACAGGGAAAGAGCTTGTGGGTCTGCCCATCCTAAGATCAGGCATAGGCGTGTTTGTAGAGTAACCATCAAGAACTGACTAGTTAAAAAATAAAAATACTAAGCTGTCCACCTCATTCATGTTGCTTCTCAGCGTCCAGCCCATTTGCATTATATCTTTAAAATCCCTGACAGTGCAACTTTTGAGGGTGACTTTTCTTTTTTTTTTCTTTCAGCATGGCCACACCCTATTAACTCTGTCTTAGGAGCTGGAAGAAAGGAAGTGGCATTAAAAGACAAGAAATGCCGCTCTGCGGAAATCAGAGTGGTGCTGCTTGCCCAAAAGGGGCCACCTGCACCTCCTGCATCACCCATCAGCTTTTCCCTGGACCTGTGGGCAGAAGCTGCAGGTCTCAGGCTGATACAGAAGCAGCCCCTTGCCCTGAGGGTGCCCCAAGTGGGACAGCAGATATCTTAGTTGGGGTTCCTTCTCTGAGGACAGCAGCTGAAACTCTGAGCAGGCATCACTTAACAGGCATCAGTTCATCTGAAACTACTGTGATCTTTAGGTTATATTTTAAGAATCTGACTGAGACTGAGAAGGCTTTGTAATAGCCATGGAAGAAAGAGTGCCCTTTGTGGTTTTTTATACATTATGAGTGCATAAAGCTTTACCAGGCCTACAAGCGCTACCTAGAAACTGCTAAATCAACTAGCTTAGCCAAGTAAGGACAGACAGGAACAGAGTATTCTGACAGTGCTTTACCGCAGTGCAGCCTATGGGAATCATTCTGCTGCTTCCATCGCACAAAATTCTTCAGTTTAACTTTCTTCTTACACCTCAAAGTCACACACGACCTAATGAACCTAAAATCCATCATAATCTGTCTTTTTTTTTTTTTTAAATTGCTTCACTGTACACAGCCCACACAGTCCCTACTAAGGGGCTGTCATAACTGGGCAAGCAGCAGGACACTGAGGACAATGCGGTGTTGTTACTTCTATGTATTGCTTCCCAACTGAAATAATGTAATATAAACACTTTTAAATGTTTGTTTCCTTTACTTTGAGAGGATACTTCAGTGTGATTTCCAGACTGTTTCTTCTCAGAGACAGATATTACCCTTTAAAATGCAGCTACTTTTAAGAATGGTTAGCAGTTCGTATGAACTATAAAGATATTGGAGATGTACCAGCCTGGTGTGAGAGATTGATAATATAAGACACAATGTGGCATCTCAACTGAGCCAAGCAGCAAATAAAAATGTCTGCTTAGACTTGAACTGGGTTGTATTTAGTAACTTGAGGCATCATGGACTCTTTCTTCCCTGGATGCCCAGCTCCACGGTTAGCCTGGATCAAGTTCAATGAGAAATATGACGAAGTACTACCTATCATAAGGGGTCTGAACAGCAATTAAACTAACCCTTTCCTTAAGGGACATTGAACAGGCTGCTAGTGTGTGTGCAGGATTTGATTTTCTTTACCTCAAAACGAAGAACAGGGTGGGGATGGAGCATAGGCGAGAAGCTTGAGCGGCACTCTAGCCATTTTTGGTAGGGTGTTTCACAGTTTTCATCCTAGGATCACAGGAAGCTTTAAAAAGAAGGCCAGATTCATAATTTTGTTTGAATCTACTATATTAATAATATTTGCTTTTCTTTGTTCAGCTGCAGCAGTCCTGCAGGATCAGAATCAGAAGTGAAGACCTTCTTCTCGCTGTATCAGTCATGCCAGGCCAGGAGAGGCTCTGGGGCTGGAGTACCGCTGGCAGCGGAGACAGGCCAGCTCTATGTAGCAGCTGGCCATCTTTATCTTCCTTCAGGCTGGGAGTGTGCCCCTGGTGCATGGAACTCTTGAGATGGACTGGAAAACATGGCTCAGCTGCGATTGCATCGGGATGCCAGAAACACTTCCGAACTGATAGTTCAGAGTGGGTCATATACTTGTTATATGTTTTTAGGGTATCCTGTTTTCTTAATCAGTTTGTAAGCATGACTATTCCTAACCAAAAAAAACCAACAACCCAACAAATCCACACAACCCTGACACTTCTTCATCGCTGGAGGAAGCAATAAAATGGCAAATAATCAAATACAGCATAGATTTGTTGCAATTTTGCAGCTGAACAGCATGATAATACACTTTTTTTCAGAGTTATGACACCAGAAGCCTGCAGCATCTTTGGTCATCATAATGGTATGGAATAACAAGTGTTTTTCTCCTAGTGCAGACAAGGCATATGCTCTAAAATTGCAGGTTCTGGCATTTCAGATTTAACAACTTGGTAATCATACCGTTAAATACATCTACTTATGATAAGTTCAAAATTGCTTGCAACTTTCAATCTGTGAGGGTAACTACAATGAACATACTTATTTATATGAGCACAGATTAAACCCTAAGTAATAAAAGCCAAATGTGGAGGATCTTACTGAGACTTGCACTGAAATCAATGGATTTGCTGGAGTTAGAGGAGACAAAAGGGAAGGTTACAAATATGTGATAAAGGAAAGAGCCCTCATATTGTTTTAGGAATACTGATGTTTGTAAAATGATAAAAGCTGTTCAGAATGTACTGTACAAATAGCACAGAGTAATGTAGCTAATTAACATCTATGGCCACTCCCTTACGAAAGGGGTGGCCATAGATGTTAAGCTATGTCTGCTTCGTAAGAGCAGCGCGCTGTTTACTCGAATCTGTTCATTATACAGTTTTCCCTCAGACAGTTTATAAGCAGTCTCTTGTGACTCTCTTACAATCAAAATTCAATCAGTTGTGGTGGATCTCGCTACTGTAACCATTTGGGTGAACATTAGTGGCCGCAGAGACTTGAATACAGGATCAAGGCAGATGCTGCTTGGTCCAGATTGGGTGGGTATCCTCAGGGATTCCTTGCTCTTTTTGTGTTTGGTAAGTACAATTCTTTGGCTTCTTAATGGTATTTATGAATTCAAATATATTTTTGTGGCTATCTTTTATAACTGCATATGAATGTAATGCCGCAGCGACTTTCCTCTTGTAAACCCATTTGCTAGAATATTCATGTCTGCAAACATCTGAACGCAAGTAAAGCTGTTGCATTTTTAAAAGGCACTTTCTGAGGTCTTCCATTCAGCAATTTGTCAATGAATAAGCACTAGAATACTTGGTACCCCACAGCTGGAAAAGCGGTTGGTCAGTAACTGCCTTGGCGCTGTTTGTCTACCCAAGAGTTTTGTATCCTGCATCCAATTTTCAACTTCCAGCTGAGAGTGGTGGGCAAGTGCCTCCTGTCCCTCCTTTTCCTTACATCCCTCTGCCTGGCAAGGCTCCACCATGGGCAGACAGATGCACTGCTGCCATGGAAGGAACCCCCTCAGCTGACTCAGCTGATAGAGAAAAGTTGATTCCTATTGATATGGGAAAAGGAAGGAAGGAAGGAAGGAAGGAAGGAAGGAAGGAAGGAAGGAAGGAACAGACATATCTCCAAAAAGTGCCACCTCATTAAAAACATCTAAAGCTATATAAACCAATTCAGAAGCTGTGAACTCTGATTTTACTTTCATTTTCACTATCTTGTTTCTGTTCTCTCGCAGCAAAAATAATCAAATTAAACTGTTAAAATAGTAAAACTTTAGAATTCTCTTTCTTCTGTTTCATTAATGTAAATTCCTTCCTCTTGCTAGAAATCTTCATTGTCTTTTGAAGGAATGGAGCAGACTTCTTTATATGAAGATTTTTATTCTTCCATATAAATAGATTATAGAAAACATCATATAATTTTTATATCACTGATATTATTGCTTTATGTTTCACAGTTGAATTGGTAAGAAACAGCTACTTATAGGTTTAATAGTGTAAGGTGCCAGATGTACAAAGGCATAAAAATAATAACAATAAATTGTAATAGTGGATATAGAACCATCATGGAGGCAGAATTGAATAAAGCACAGTCCTCTAACTAGGGATAAGTTATTATCTCTTGACATTCAGGTTAGTCATACCTGTCTTCATCATTTCTCCCACAGGCTCACTGTGTTTACTGAAACTAATCTGTATTTCGGTCAGGCAGTCAGTGCCAGGATGACCTTTGCTTTCAAATCTGTTCTCAGGCCCCTTGCCCCCAAATTAAACAAATGAACGTATCCTATAGTGTTTCTAACCAAAGACAAGTTGGCTAAATTTATTCTCTTTTTAATCATTTTTCTTTGTCAGTTTTGTACATTAGTTCTACATTGGCATGAACTTTACTACAGACTTTGTAACACAAAGGTGTTGAGTATTGATACCTTTTCCAAAGCCAGATGTAGTTTACAAGTATGTTTTTCTTTCTTTTACATCACTGGCCTCCATGGCATTATTGATTAACCTGATACATCATTAAGGGCCATATCTACTTTTTCAGAATTATGTCATGCACCTCTCACAATGCTTCATTTTGATCCATTCTTCCTAGAAGGTCCCAGATGGTTGCCATGCGCTAATCTCTCCCACTGAAAAGCAGTTCTCTCTACAAAGTAAATGGTGCCTATCACTGCACCGTGCAGCATTATGAGAGGTGTGAGGAAAGTCAACATTATGTATCCAAACATTGAATCTGTTGACCCCCTCTTCTCATCAGCTCTGTAACAGGAATTCTATTAACTGTATATCTAGGAAACACAAGAGCTGAAATATTAAAATCTCTTAGAAGATCATATTTAATAGCTTGGAATAGAGTATCTCTAACCTTAGAGCAAAGCAATAATGAGCTGGTCCTGAAGCAGCATGAAAGTGGCTTCAAGGAGATTTTCCCTTGAGCAGTGTGGGAGCAGGGACAGTTTCTTTTGGTGGTTAACGTATGTGTGTAATGTATAACGTACCTGGGCCAGTCAGGAGCCCACCATGGAGCAGGTGGAGGAATATAGAAGAATCTGTGACCTAAATTGGAGCAAGTCCCTAGCAGCATCTGCAGCCTGTGCAGAGAGATAAGAGGCAGAGAGACAGAGGCCCCCACTGGAGCAGGTTTGTTGTGGGGGCTTGTGACTCTGTGGGGGACCAGGCTGGGGCCAGCAGTCTGGGACTGAGAGAGATTCTATGAGTTTATAGCAGTGATCCACACTGGGGCAGTTGGTGAAGAGCCGAGGACCCGTGAGAGAGGACTCACATGGAGAAGGTTGTGGAGGACTGTCTCCTGTGTGTGGGACCCCACTCTGGCACAGGGAAGGTGTGTGAGAAATGCACCCCCCCNTCTGTGTGTGTAGTGCAGTGTAATAAATTAGAGAGTTTTCTTTCCTTTCTTCTGTGTTGAGTCTGTTTTGCCCGTGATGCTGATTGTGGAATGATCTCTCCCTGTCCTTATCTCAACTCCAAAGCCTCTAAACACATATTTTCTCCCCTGTCCAGCTGAGAGGGGAGCGATAGATCGATTTTGGTGGGAATCTGGCTTCCGACCAGGGTCAAACCACCACAATCTGACAAAGCGAAATATTTCTGTTCTCTCTCTGCTACTCCCAGTCTCATGGAGGGCATTTGTAGAAGGCTGAGAAGAGGGAGAGTGTTGCCAGTCTGTTTCCATCTGGTTGTGCTGGGTTGAGGTGAGGGACCTGAAGCTATTGCTTGCTCTCAGAAAGAGATTTGAAAGGAAGACTAACTTAATTGCAAAGAGCAACAGAAGATTAGAGCTAAGGTCCTAGCCACCTTAGAAAACTCTGTATCAGCACCGCATGATGGGAAAATCTGACTCTGGTTTCTGTGTGTGTGTAGTGCAGTGTAATAAATTAGAGAGTTTTCTATCCTTTCTTCTGTGTTGAGTCTGTTTTGTCCGTGATGCTGATTGCAGAATGATCTCTCCCTGTCCTTATCTCGACTCCAAAGCCTCTCAATATGTATTTTCTCCCCTGTCCAGCTAAGAGGGGAGTGATATAGCGACTTTGGTGGGAGTCTGGCCTCCAGCCAGGGCCAAACCACCACAACATATTTTTAGTATTGTCATATCACCTTCTCCTCTATCCCTATCTCTTCATTTTATTTATTTGCTGTGTCTCAGCTTTATGGCAGTCAAATTTCTTTGGTTCTGTGGGATGTTATAAGCAAGTTACTTTAAATTTAGTTTGAGTATTTGGAAAAAAAAAAAGCAAGTCTAAAAACAAGTCTAAAACAGTCAACATCTCTGACACAGAGCTGAGGAGTGAGAGCAAGAAGCTATACAGAAACTAACAGCCCTGGCCAAGGGAGGCATTTGTGTTGGTGGGCAGATGTCTTAGCATATGGCCATCTGTCTGATCTCCTGTTGGAAGAAGGTTATTCAGGTAGAAGGGGCCGATTATAAGAAAAGGGAACCAAAAGGTAATGTTGATTAAGCACACTTTCATCTGCTTCTACTGTGATGCCTGCATAAGAGGATCCTTGGCCATTCTTCTCCAAAAGTGAGGCTGCCTCATGTGAGTATTTGGAAGGAGCTTTGGCATGTGTCCCAGCTGGGCTGAGTCCAGCCAGCAGAAAGTGGTCCCAAAAGACCCCTGCTCTGTGAGACAACTGACCGAAGCATCTCCAGAAAATTGTCCATGGCCACCAGGTCAATGGCATTATAAATGCCAGCAAGTGTCATGGGAATATATATGGGTTCCTGGTACTTTGCCACATAAAGCTTCAGAATCACTCACAGTGGGAATCCTGGTCTCTCAGCTGGGGCATCAGGCAGAAATAGAAGTAATGTTCAGCATTTTATTTTTATCTGCTTTTCTAACTATTGGCTCTGTGAAGCCCCTGTGCTGCTTTATATGCCTGAGATACATATATATGCTGAGTGCAGAGAGATTAAGATGTGTGAACCTCCCATTGAGAGGAGTGTTTTCCCCTCTGACTGACTTTTAGATGGAAGTGTTGCAAAATGCAGAAATTTTGGCCATGGTTTCCTTTCACACATATTTACCAATGCCTGATTAGACAGTTTAGAAAACACACTGTGACAAAAATCTGGCTTAAACTGTTTTGGATTTCTTTCCCTTGGTTTGTGTGCAAGTCATCAAGCTAGCTCTTTTTGACTATGGACAATGCCACAAGCTTTATTATTATTAGCCCCCTAGTGCTAATAATACCTTGAAAGTTTACAGCCATATCAGACAGAAAGAAAAATGGGGAAGAGAGCCTAGAAAAGGTAATGTGTATGAGAGAATTTAGAGAAGATGATTTATTAGTGTCATTATTCCCTGTAAAACGAAGGCTGCTCAAATCAGTTACTTCTATTCTTGTGTTCATAGGAGAGTCCCAGCAGTGTATTGGAAATTCCAAACATCTCTTGTAACTGATAATGGGTCCAAACTCATCTCACATATTCTTAACAGCCTATCACTTTTACTCTTAAAGAGGAACAGAGAACAGATAGTCCTACACACAAGTAGTTTTTCAGTTCAGGGACCAACTTGTTAGTGCTCTTCACCTGGATTCATGTTGTGCCCAGCTAGGTAGTTCTTGGTGCAAATTAGAGCCCATGGGTGGCTGCTGTAAGAGAAAGGCAGAACAATAGAAAATGGTAACAGCACAGGGGTAAGGAAGGGGAGTAGCGGAAAGAAAGAGAAGTGAAAGAAACGTCTTCTGAAGAGACACTGGAAGAACAGCTTAGCATTGCTTTTCCCATGTGCCATTTTTGGTGCAGGGAATAAAGCTTCTCTTTCTTGCTAAGAAGCCTAAATCTCTAAACAGTCAAATTATTTCCTTAGCAAAGAGTTAGAGATTTGCACAGATCTGACATTCAGCAATTAATCCTTATTTCTCATTGTGGCCATATGCAACATTTTGTCTAGCCTACTGTTTGGCCTTGCGTAGGCTAGATAGCTGTGCGAGTATCTGCTGGTGCTGTAACTTCTGCCACAGTGATTCAGAAAGATAAAGAAGAAGCACTACGGTGCCACAGCTTCAGATCTGAGTCTTTTCTTCCCTGCTTGTACTCATTACCCTTCTGTTGTATTCATGCTAAGTTGTAAAAGAGCACAGTGCCGGATACTCACTTATGCCACTGTCGTGCAGACAGCTAAGCCTTAAAACACATTCATTTGTTGAACATGGCACGATCCCACAAATAATTATGGTACTAATTTCAGAAAGATCACACAGCAAGCACTAGCCTACAGCAACAAAGCATTTCATTTTCTAGCATTTATATTTTTGGTACAAGCTATATAAAATGACCTACATTAAAAGCTATTGGTGAAAGAAAAGTAAAACAAGAGACCTTGACAATTCAGACAGAGCCTGTGAGCTATTTAAAGGATGGAAAAACAAAATCCAAAGCAAATGGCACCATATTGGGCAGTGTGAAACCAGGTTGTTTTACTTTAAATGGCACTCAACCGATCCTTCTGTTTGCTTGCTCTGGGCTTTCAAATTGCCTTAGCTATACATGGCTTCACACTGGGGTCATCAATCCCTTTTCATTTTTTTTCCTTTTTTTATCATTTATGGCATTTGTTGCAATTATTTTACTCTATTTCTTCCTCTGTTCATTGGACTGGGAGGAACAAAGGAGAAGTTAAGCTCTATAAAATCTGTTCATAATTTTTTACATGGGACAAAGATATTTCAACTCACCCAGACAGACAGGGCATAACAATTTCTGAGTATGAGGTGCAGATATAAAAACCAATAAACTTTTAACCTAGATATTTCTAATCAGTGGTTTATAGATTTTATCAAGAACTTCTGCAAGAATCACCTAATATTTGTCTTTTAAGGAAACTGATTTGAAAGCTTCAAATAAGCTTTCAGATCTGCTTTAAGCACTTGTTGCCTGTAAATTTAAAATCAATCTCTCTGTTTCTCAAGCACTCATGAGTCCGCATAGCAAGGCCACAAGGTAAAACATAATGGTTTTTCCCCTGGAGCTGCACCTCATGAGAGCTGCTAAGGGGCAGAACTTGAAAAGAAAATTTACATTTTCAACATGACCTTGCTTTTAGGATGGAACAACACCTACAAAGTGGAAGAGCTGATTTTCAGCAAAGTGTTACTGGACCAGCATGAAATACTCTACTTGAAAGGAGGAAGAGTTCTGTCTGAGATCAAGACTCATCTATGAGCTAACAATTAAGCTCTTATTAGAGATTTCTTGACCCATCTGTATCCAGCGCTTACTGACTTGCTGAAGTTGTTTAAGAAACATTTCAGGTTCAAGTAAAATTTATCAGCAGATAGCATAAGCTCACACAATTCTTTTTCAGAAGTTTAATGACTCTATCCTACATAAACAGTAAAGTCTTTTTTTTTTTTTTGAGACAGAGAAAGGGAGACAGAATTATAGTGACAGTCTGACCCAGCTGAGGAAAAAAGAGTAATCAGATAAAAAAGTAATTTTCACTGACTGCCTTAGTATTTTTATCTGTGTTGTGGTGGCCTGATATACTTTTGCTTTGTGTAACAGTCCTGTTTTTTGTGGCTATCTTAAAAAATAGTGGAGCAAAAATAAAAAATAAGTCCTTGTTGCACAAGGAAATTCCCATTCCCTTCCCGACTCCTAATAAATAAGTGTCCAGAAATGCTCTCTTTGTTTTTCTAAAACTTTTTAGGGAAGCTCTTTGGGAACCTTACTTTTTCAGTCCTGTAAATGAGCAATAGTTAGGCACTCACAGCCACAGGCACTTGCTCTCTCGGCAGGTTGGCTGTTGCTGGGGACTCTGATCTGTGATGTTGCTGAGGCCTGGCCATTGCGACTGCATGGTGGTCATCCACAAGGACACTGGTGATGCTGCTGGTGGAGATCTAGGGCATATCAAGAGTTACTACACAGTTCTGTTGGTTGCTAAATGGGTCCAAAGGTCTATTCAGTCCTTCTTATGATATCTGGTGTGTCTCTGCACTAGACCTCTGAAAAGAATGTATGAAAAGATGTGTATATCACTGCCTTGAAACTCCACATGACCTCATCCATTTGAATCTTAGTTTCTTCATTTAATAGAAGTGAATCACTCAGAGAGGAGAGCACTGGGACCGTAAGAACATAACAGTGCCACACAAGTCACGTTCTTGCTTCTCTTCTAAACAGAACTGCATATTTGACTGCAGTGGCTTGTTAAAGAATATATGTCAAAGTCCTCCAAAACTATTTGAGAAAAACATTGAAATGAAAAGTCAGCATCTAGAGCAAGTTCATAATGTCATTACTCCCTACCACAGCAGACAGAACTAAGTGTGCTGACTTTTTAAGTTTTTGTAAATAAATCCTTTTTAATCTAACCATTCTGAACATTTTGGGAGGCAAATATTCCTACAGAACAAATTACCAATTTTTTTAGAGCTAGCTACGCATAGGTCCACTTTTATTGTTTCCCTTCTATCACACTTTCTCTTCATTTGCATAGCAAAATAAGTAAAAGAAGGGACATAAAAAAAAAAAAAAGGCAAGAAGAAATGGTAAAGAAACAACCTCCTCCTTCCTTCAAAATTTCAGACAAATACTCCGTTCCTTTCCTTTTCACTCTTATTATGCAACTCTTCATTAAAAAAATCAACAACAGAATTTCCTCTCCCCACCCACCCCCCTCCCTGACCCCCAGAAGGGGCAATTGGAAAATACCCATTTGCCATATTTAACACTATGTCGACTGCCACTTGCAGAAACACTATGGAAGATTATCCATCATTTCTTTATAATGGCAGAGAGAGTTCCCCACAGGAAAGAAGTGTGCAATGTGGTAAATGGCCATGCTAGATTTAGTCATCAAGGAACGATACACAGAGGCACTTCTGGGAAAAAAATAATTAAATCATGCTTCTGATACTGTCCTACTGCAAGACCAGAGGCAGGCTTTTGCCGCTAACACAGTGCATATACTCTTATAAATGTGTGCTGCAAGGGTTTTCTTATCGCCTATAAAATTGATTTTTTAGATAAAAATCAAGAGACAGACCAGTGAATTCTAGCCTGGCTGTGACACCATTGACTTTCTCTGGAAGATCTATTTGTGCCCCGTTATGAGAAGTCTTTGATAATCTGCACATATTTCTGCACTTTATTATATTGCACTGTAAGAACAATTTTTTTTAAAATCCATATTACAATGCTTGTAAAAAAGGATAGGCTTTGAATATAGTTTGATGGGCTAGTTATTTTAGAGAAATCCATGTAGAGCTAAAAATGAGATCATAGCATCCATTTCTGTTCATTGAATTATTTAATTAGGTTTTGTATTCAGGAGCTGTATTCATAAGTATTTTTCTTTATGTTCTTCTGCCTGTATTTTTCTGTAATGACTGGTAAAAAAGTCTTAAGTAGGAGCCTTCAAATAATAGAATCAATTTTCCTTTAGCAGAAGTAATAACTTGCACATCTGCAACATTTTCAGTACCTTAACCTAAGCCAATATAGGTAAGACCTCCTGAGAAAATACTGAAGAAGCCACAGTGAAATAGCAGTCTGGACAGCCAGATATTAATCATTATTTTCTCTTCCCTCTACTCAAGTGATATTTTGAGGAGGTTTATGAGCAATGAATGCAATTACTTTTTGGACTGGTTATCAATCAATAGACATTGCAATGCTCTCTTTCTGTAACCTCCTGAGGTTCTACTTCTCTTTCCAGTCTCCTCAGATACATCTCCCATTAGAGGAAAAAAAAAAAAGATTCCTATGTTTAATCCATTTTGGGCTGCCTGCATAAGTCCAATGTGCACTGTAAAAAAACCAACAATGAACTACCTCCCATACATGAGCTTTGCGCTGCCAAGTATCTCGCTTTCTTTTTGTCTTCTGAATGGTCAAATGAAGCCTAACAGTCAGCTCTAAGAAATGCCTAAATTCAGTCTTGCAAATTCCCAGTATTCCAAGTTACATGTTTGTACATTCCTATCCCTCATTACCTTCAAAAGAACATGTGATTATTTAAGGTATATAAGTAACTATCTGGCTTTTCTGTTTCCCCCCACACTTTGAAATGTGGTCTTTCCAGTTTCTAAGCATGAGGTTTGGTAATTTGTATTTTTATAGATGAGATTCTTATATCCACATGATCCAGGAGGTATGATGTCAAATCAAAAAGTGAAGCTATAAAACTCAGTAAAATTGGTGGAGTCACTGACAGTACCGTCAACCCAACAGCAGACATGCTTACAAAACTAAGTAGCGTGATCTCCCAGATGAACTGAGGAGAACTAAACCAAGCGTGCTTTAAAACTCCGGTGCTTTTAGGAGTACTGTGCCTGGTCTGATTGCACTGTGAAACGTGACAGAACCCTGTGCCAAGACACACAGAGTTAAATGGAAGGCAGCTGTACAGGATTACCCAAGGGCACCCCTGGGGAAGGTAAAATGATGGAGTCCACGGGTAGGAGCCCATCCCACGCATCTTATACCCGATGTTTACAACTACAGAGAATGCCTCAGTCTTGCCTTGTGACAGTCTTGATTTACCCAAGAAAGAAAATCTAAGTGGTCTGTTGAATTTTGGCTGTGCAAGAGAGAGGCGGCTGCAGGTATAATCCAGAAGGCTTGCAGAGGTTTGGAGGCAGAGCTAGGACAAGGCAAACGTGCCTCATCTGTTGCTAAGGAGTTCAGTTTAGTGAAAAAAAAAATAATATATATATATTATCATCAGTGTTTAAATTTGTGCTGATTTTATTAGGTTTTGTTACGAGGAAGCTGTCTATGACATACAGCCAACTGTCATAGCTCCAAAGGGAGGACCTGCAGCTGGGGCTGGACCAGCTGATTGCACTTGGAAGTTTCAGGTTGGGAGGGAAGAAGCCCAGCCCAGCCCAAGATCCAGCTGCAAGGGGGCAGGCAGTTGGTTCAAAGCCCACATCCAGTGAAGATAAAAGGAGACAATCTTGTGACTGGAGAGATGCATTTGGTGACCCTCAGGGAGAGAAGTGCAATAACCACTGTGCTTCCTGTTACCAAATAATCAAAATGTTTAGAGATGACAATATTTAACTTCCTCTTCAAATATGAAGTTGCCCGACTCATTTTGTGGATGATCAGGTAAAACAGAGGAAAGGGTCAGAAAAGTTGCTCTTCAATGTGTAGTGATAAAACGTTTCTTTACCCTTCAGGTAGCCTAAATGGAGTGTCCTCCACAAGCAGAGTCTATAAAATGTAGATACAGAAACTCCAAAGTTCAACAGAGACATAAGTGGCCTGAAAAGAAATTGAATAGTGAAGTGACAATATTCACTGAGTATAAAAATCAAGGTAGTTAAAGAGTAGCAGAAGAACTTCATAGCATGGCTATTAAAAAAAATGGCAGATGACATTCAATATAAAGTTAACATAAAATGAAATAACTTCAACAATACATGTACAGCAATAGAGCCTCAAGAAAGAAATAGTAATTTCATGCAGACCTTATAGATGGTGCAGATGGTTCTCTAAATATATCTCTTTGCTTCACGTCAATCAAAACATGAGCATGATGACAGAAAATTTTAAGAAAGGATGTAGAACAAAGCCAGAAGATGCTGCTATGCTATTGTTCACATTGTTGGGAAGAGGCAGCACAGCTTAGAGGAGAGATGACTGGAGATGATATGATGACAGTCTATAAACTCACAGATGATGCAGGCAAAGAGAATCTGGAATTAAAAAAAAACTCACAAGAAAAACTAGGAAGCATCAGTGAAATCACAATGTAATTACAAAATAATTTCTAAAAATATTCAGGGAGCTTGATACACAGCCCAACATAGATCCCCTTTGGTCTGCAGCCTTCCCATACTTGAAGCTTACAAACAACTACAGAAAAACAACACTGCAAGACCAGAAGCCGCATCTCTCCCTGCAGGCATAGATGTGTGTCTGGCCTTAAAGTCAGCACCTTCACCAGAGGTTCGGCAGGTAACCCAAAGGAATGGTTTTGGGTGCAGAACGATCAGCTAGCTCCCCAGGCAGCTTGCTCTGGTTCACATGCTCAGCCTGACACCCTTCAGCACTTCTGGCAAGGGAGAAAGTGTAGGGACCATGGAAAAGGACCCTGAAACAACCTACCAGAGATCCAGGCAATGAATAATGGTTGGGTTATCTTTCTTATAGCTATTGTCTCCTGTCTGGAAAGGCTAGCTCCCTGCTTTCTGCCTTCTCAGGTGGTGTAGGAGCAGATGGCACTGAAGTTCTTCAGGGCTGTTTTTTTTTTTGTAGGTAGTTTGCCATACAGAGGGGAGGATTTCCAGTGTTTGTCAGGGCAAATTTTCAGATACTTTTAAGTCTCAATGACTACCAGCATCAGATTCCTTTGTTAAGAAACAAGGACTGTCATTGTGCTTGTATAATCCATCTGATCTGTAAAAATTGTTCTTTCTATGCTGAAAACTATTTCATTCTCCAACTCACAACAAAACGCAGGCCTCTAACTTAAGATCCAAGCTAGGACTTCTAAACTGTACTGTTTTGCTGCAGTAACTACTTGGATTACTTTAAGAATCATATTGTTTCTTATTAATAACATCTTCACTTTAGATGCCAATTTTACCTATATGTAGAAGTCATTTATCTTTTCCTTAAATTGCAGAAAACCTACAATACTGAGCAAGAATTAACGAGTGTCTAATAATCATGATTAATGTTTAATGATTAACAAAAATCCAGACATCAGGATAAAATTTGTTTATGGGGCACATAAACATAGGATCATAAAAACATGCTATAATTTGTGTTGGAAGGGACCTCTAAAAAACATGTGGAGCAATGCCGCTTTGCTCAGGGCTATCTTCTCACCTAACACCAATTGTCAGGGCTGTGCTCTAGTGTCCTGATGATCTTTCTTAACGCCACCAATCACACAGGTAATTGAATATTAAGATTAGTATTTTTTTAATTTTCATTTTGGGCAGAGTACCTGACATTCGATACAAATAAAGCGAAACACTTGTAAAATTAAATAACTCAGCAATACATACACAGTGATAGGTGTGCAAATACCTAAACAAAGTAGACCTAACTTCTCTCTAAACAGAAACTTTGGAACACTATCAGCTGTAAAAGTAGCATATGGGTCTTTTCTGATTAAGTTTGTCAAAGTCATTAAAGCCTGGACAAATTCCAGTCTCTCTGAAACATCCAATAGCTTCCTGCTGGAGTACAGTGCCGGGTATCTCTGAGTACTCAGCCATATTTCAGTAGGAGGAAGAGTATCTTCACATTTTATAAATGATGCATTTTGTAACTGTAAAGGTATTTTTGAATGAGTAACGTAATGAAATTCTTTGTCATATACCAATAATTGCTGCATGAACTGCCACAAGTGTTTACTTATAAGCTATCAGTTACTATTAAATATGTGTATGAGGTGACTACAAAGAAACTCTTTTAACACTCTTTTTTAAAACTCTTTTTTAAAGACTCTTTTAAAGAAACAGCTGTAATGCAGAGCTGCATCTTCAGAAATGATCGACAAAACATTAAATGGTATCATTTAATGCAGTCAGTATCCAAATCCAAACTTATGTTAGCAATTACTGGTAATACCAATCTAATAACTTCCAAATAATATTACAATTTCAGAAATGACTACTATAGTTTCTCTCTTTTAAAAGAGAGAAACTATAGCAGTAGAAACACTGAAAGCAGAGCTCTGCCAGCTTGAATGCAAAACTCTCCATCTCACAAGGCAGAAGGGAGAGACAGGATAAAGCTGTGTCACGCACGCTAACATGACTGAGGCAGGCAGGCCTACATTACCAGTGCTCATACAAAGCCTAGAGCCTCTGCAGCAAAGCCATCCCAGAAGGAAAGGCATATGTTTACAAAATCAGAGCCCTCAAGTTATTTCCTACTTGGCCTGATGAACTGAAACGTGGGTCCCTCACCACATCACCACTGATGAGGTGTGGAATGCACATGTGAAATCCTCCCCTAATATCCCTGCCTCTGTCACAGGTGACACAGCCCAGGCTCACACTGCACCCTGTGCAGCATAGTACCCACACTCAGCATGCCACAAAGCTCTGTTCTCTACAGCAAAGCTCTCCCCTCTGCTCTTCTCATCTCTCAATCACCCCTGATGCTACCTCCCCCTAACCACTAACAGACATCCCACAGTTAAAAGAAACTCTCAAGTCAGTCACTTCACCTGGAGGCATTCTGTGGTCAATATCTACCAGCTGAGGTTGCACTGCACCTGTGGTATTTACTTTGCATTCACTCTAAGAGGTGATATTTAATTCTCTATCAATCACTGCAGCAACAGGTCTGGTTGTGAGGAGAGAAATGGTATCCTGTTTCGGCTGATTTTGAGCGCTGTGGCCTTAATGCTCAAATACATGGATCGACTGGTGTGTGTAATACACTGAACGCAGCAGACCGGTCTTGCTGCCCTGAAGCCGGAAAATGTATACTCTGCAGGAAGAAAAGCTGATTAAATTAAAGAGACTTGATTGTGTTTATCTCTACAGATAGGACATTAAATTTACTATATCTACCTACTAATGGGGATTTGGTTTTATTGCATTCAACTAATTTAAGCTCTCATCCTTAGTCCTGATACGAGTGGGAGGGTGTTCACTGGTGTCAGTGAGCACTAAATCCACAGTTCCCACTGTGCTTCTCTCTGCCAGAAGAAAGCAGTTACAGATATTAAACATCCTGCAAGGGAGGCCGTGGGGCTTGGCACAGCATCTTTTATCGTCAGCCGAATGTGAGAGAGCAGTTCAGCTTACAAAAATAACCTTCCCATAAAACAAGGATCATTTTGTGTATGTGTGTAAGCTTCAAGACAGCAAACTCAACCCTCACGTGAAACCATGAGAAAGGAAATTTTTCGGTAACATGAACAAAGCAGTTTTGCAAGATTTTCCCTATGAAATAACTGTCTTTGAAAATATACTCCCAGAAACATATGCTACTTTTCCCATTTTCTTTCTCCTCCCTAGGCTTTCCTTTGTGATCAAATTAATCAGCCATTTTGCTAACAAACTACTGTGGAAAATATCTTCACATTAATTTTCAATATTAGTTAAATCAATTTAATTAGCTTCAACTTTGTCTCCTCCACAACCCTATCAAATTCTCTTTCACAAACTCTTTTATCTTTAGCATCTGTCTCATTATGTTTAAAATTATCTGTTCTCATCCTTCAGAATTTCATAGTGGGAGTCATACATATCTGCTTGTTTAGAAGTCAGTCATATCAGCAACCCTCTGAAATATTAAATGGGACTAGATGTGACCTGACACTTTCAAACCACCAATTTCTTCCTTGAGCAAAGAGATTTTGGTTAAGCAATACATTTATTTTTCCTCCCAGCTTGGAACAAAGTTGTTTCTTTGTGCTTGTCAAGTTACAAAAACTTGAGGAAGGACTCCTCTCAGCTCTGCTGATGTAACCAACTAGAGTGCCAAGAAGAGGAAAGCAATTATTAAAAGTAAACTTAAAACATCTTATCAAACTGAAGAGACATTTCCCAAAAAGAAGAGGCAGATACATTACCAGAGTCATCTCACTACCGACTGGACCAAGTGTCTGAGAGTACACAACTAGCACCAAACTTTCCTGATTGGGTGGCAAATAAGGAAACTGATTCATACTACCAAATCTTCACTATCTGCCTGTTAGTATAGTCTCAGGTAAATTATGCAGTTTATTTCTGCAGGCATATCTCCTATGTAGTAAGGTTGGACGTGGATGCTAGAATTATAAAATATTTAGAAAATTATCAATTTGCTTACATTCACTGCACAATTTTCTTTCTTGTAATTAAAAATCAATACTAGCATTGCTCTTGGTAGTGGAAGGAGGTAGAGAGGAGAAAAGTGCCTCCCCGCAGACAGGTAACTCTTTCAGATGTTTCATTGCCACACTCCCTATTGCAAACTTTTTTCTGCAGATTTCTATAGCACTGCAAAAAGAAATCATAAGTCCTCTGAATATTACGACTGCTGGGTTTACACCAGTGACACCCAGCTCTATCGCAAAGTTCATGTCTCTGCAAGGAGTTCTCAGCATCCCTTGTGTCAATGCTGGTATCTCCTTCACGGTGGTGGTCCTGACAGCCCTTATGTAGACTGATGAGTAGGAGTTTGATGGATTAGTTGTTTAGTCTGATGTTAAATTATTCCTGAATGTCTTTGTGTGGAAGAAATGACCGAACCAGCAAAAGAGTAGGTTTCTTCATCTATCACTCAGTCACTTTTCCTACCACTCCAAATAAGATCATCTGCAGACAAAAATAGATCCTGGGAATGAAAGGTGGGGACTGACTGGTGAGCAGCCTTACCAGATGGTTAGCAAAGGTGGGAAGGTGAAAGTAAAACATTCTGAGGTTATTTTACCGAATATCATTTCAAACTGAAAAGGCAAAATATTTTGTTTTCAGTTTGACAAAGCAAATTATAAATTCTTCCTGTCTACCTTTGGATTCAGAAATATTGGAAACCCCCATTAAATATATTTTGGGAGATGGGGAAACAAGACACAATTTTTTATGTGTGTATATATATATATATATATATATATATTACACAGTTTTGGTTTTCTCCTNGATGAAATGACCCAAGAATAAAAATCTTCACTATTCTGCAAGCTTTTTAGAATAAAGGCATGGCCTCAAGACATATAATTACTTGTTAAAAAAAAAGTGCTGTGGCACCTAAGGGGGTCAGGAACTATGTCTGGAAGCTAATTATCATATCACAGGATGTCTGTGGCCTACTGGAATGAATCAGAAGGGTAATGTTGAACTGCCAACAAGTGCAGAGAATGGCTACCAAACATCTGATTACTTCTTTAGCCTATACACAATGAAGCATTCTCACACAAAGTAAGGACCTTGCACAAATATTATCTGAGTCTAACAGAGCAGGAAAGGTATATTTTTAAAAATGCNAAAAAAAAAAAAAAAGAGGTCATAGGATTATGGTTTGGGTTCAAAGGAAACTTTGAAGGTCATCTAGTCCAAACCCCCCTGCTGCCACGGGCAGGGACATCTTTCATTACATCAGGAAATACAGATAAAATCATGGAGTACATAAGGTTTTAGGATATAAATTCCCCATGGGAAAATCTTAACAGAAGTGTCCCTTGCTGTGTGCTATTCCCAAAATGCAAGCCTGGGAAAATGTACATAAATTGGCAGAAAGGCATAACCATAATTACCATAGAGCTTGACACCATGTATTATTTTGCAGTACAGATGCACCAGAAAGACCCAAATAAACCCATAATCTACTTCAAAACTGAAAGAGGGGAAAGCTGTGTCTCAGCTTCAAAGGTCTGTTATGTTAAACATTGTCCTAACCATCCACATTACAGAGAGAAGTCCCAGCACTTAAGACAGTAGCCCCTTCAAAGTTCACGTACACCTTTTGGGTCTCCCAGCAGGCTATGCACTTTTTACTCTGACAATCTTTTAAAGCCTTCTCTTTTCTCCAGAAGTAGTACCTTCAGGATTCTGAAAAAGAGTATGGAATGGCTAAGTTTTTACTATGCATGACCCTACAGAATAAGTAAACCAACTCCTCTAAAGCCCATGCCTGCTGATCAGCTATTATACTTAATTAGCCAATTCACTCTGCTGGGCTAGGGAGGCTGATATGACCAGCTTATCTGAGATGAAATGGGCCATCTAATTATGCACTTTTATAGCTCATTATACCTGATTTTGAACTTGAAGCACAAATTAATTCAGGGAATTCAGTGTCTGTGTTAAACTGGAGGCCATGTTATTTAATCATGGAAGTCCTCATTGATATTAAAAATGTGTGTCTCTGAATCTATCTTAAATCAATATTCCTTGGCATTTAGCATTATTATTCTGTTTTTAACATTCTCCTCAAACTATCTCTTTGAAGCTGCAGCCTGGTGGGTCCCCGTTGATGCAAGCACAGTATGAATGTGCCCAGCCGCTCAGGAGACAGGCAGCCTCTGTCCCAAAGAGCAGATATTTGTCAGGAAGTGGCACTGGAGGAGGAAGGTCAAAGAGAGGGAAGGCTCTGAGAACCAAACCTACAGTCTTCCCCATGGCTATGCCACTCTCAGAAACTTCCATGTTAGCTTAGTGCTTCTGCCAAGGTCCATACAGGTGTCCATGAGAAGCCAGTGGGGTGGCCAGCTTCTGCCTGATCCTGCCACATCTCCCACAGTCTACATTCCCAATTGGGGAAAAAGTGAGCTTCCCACTCTTTTGGCCCTTACCCCTGCTTAGGTGCACTGACAAGGGGAGGAGTCAGAAGCCATCAACCCCAGGGCCAAGATGCAGGGCTTGAAGGCTCTGGTGGACATGGAGTACGATTGTCCTCCAGCCTCCATTGTAAGAAGCTTCCCCACTCCGCTCCTCTGCACTGCTGCAAGCAGAAATCAGAGCCCTGCAGAGATCCCGATTCAGGGGGCTTGTGGCCCAGAGATGTATGGGGTGGCCATGGGCTTCCTCCTCTGCCCAACCCAAAGGTGCAGGGGCCGGGCTGCCTCTGCTGACCGGCCCCAGGCTTTTCTTCTCCACCAGCGTAGGGCTCACGCCTGCTGCAGAGGACACAGAGCGCTGCCCGGACCTCCAGCCTGGGCCCCAGGTCTGCTTCGGCAAAGGCGGGTGGTGGGTTCATGTCAGGCGACCACCGGCCCAACTGGTTGACTCGTTGCTGTCCAGGCATGTGGTAGTATAAACGTGGGCTTTGTTGTCGGTTCTGCTCAAAGGTGTGGCAGTACCAAAGATGCACCCACAGGGTTCTGGATTCGACGAAATACACGCGGGTGGGTTGTCTGTCTGCCCACCAGGTGAATCAGACACTTCCGGTGCCACCGGGCGCACGAATTCACCTGTGTCTCCTCCGCAGGCGGCACTCGCACGCGCGCCGCCACCCCTTACCCCAGGCTCCCGAGGCGCGGGTCAGGCCCGGCACCTTAGAGCCGGCCTACGCTTCGTACGAGGCTTTACTTTTCGTTTACTTTTTTACACTATAGAATTAAGGTCACAACGAATCACGCGGGTTTCCTTCCCACCCACAACCTCGCCCACACCCGACGGAAGGCGGCGGCTGCCGGACGCGCGCGCTGCCTGCCACCTAGCGGCCTCCGGCGGCACCGCCGCCTCTGCGCCGCGTCCGCCCACGCGCGACGGCGCGGGCATCCCACGGCACGGCGGAGTGGGGGCGGTCGTTATCCACCGCACCGTGCCTCTCAGGGGTCTGGGGTCCTCTCCCCTTCTCCTTCCCTCGTACACCTGCAGCGATCCCCTGCCGCTCCTCCTCCCAGGCGGTGGTTCTGAACTTACTGGTAACGCGACTAACGAGTCTGCGTAGCCGTTAGCGAAATGCCGGCGGAGCCAGGGGCGTCAGAGCCCAAACTCCGCCGCAACTGACACCCTTGGCCCACTGCAGCTTCCTTTTGGAACACAAACCCGCCGCAGATGCACTCTATCGCCGTGAGTCTCTCCCTCCCTCCTCCAGTCAATTTGGTAAACTGGGGCCGTTGCTTCAAAGCATATAAGCAATGTATTTATTTCTTAGGATTAATTAAGTTGGTACTGGCTCTAACTAGAGAACGGGATGGATTCCGTTTGCCTTAACGTCTAAGCTGATCCTTCAGCTCAAGGAACGCTGAAATGGGAAACGCGTCACTGCAAGAGCTGTGCGTGTGCCCGTGTCCTCCTGTGGGTGTTTCCCCGCAGCTCAATGCATTGAGGCCATTTGCGACCACCCTTGACCAGACACCAGCCAGGCCTGTTTCAGCAAGCTCTCTGGTGCGTGTACATGCCTCGGGCTAGAATTTGTTACCTGTGCGCTGCCTGTCTGCCCTGAGCACTCTCCTGGACTTTCCCTTTCCGCTCTTTGCCGCGCAGATATTGTGATAACATGCTTTACTGGTTACTCGTCAAAATAATAAAATACAATCATGGCCAGATATTTTGCTGCTTTACATTAAAATGGCCAAAACATAGAATTGACCAGCAATTTGAGGGGCCTATGTGAAAATGGACCAGGAGCAAATCTAGGTGCTCAGCCTGCATTTTTTAATTTGGTTTAAAAGCCATACTTCTACCATTTTCTCCCCTCAAAAGAGACAGAGGAACAACCAGCTCAGCAATTAGATGCCAAGGAGCAGAAGTGAGTAGAACTTGAGCCTTTCTCATCATATGCTCTATACTCACAGCCAGGGGTTTTGTGCTCTTTGTGCAAAGAGCTAATAATTCAAGCTAATAATGAATCAAGTTTCAATGCAGAGGAACCTTTTGCTGCACTTACAGTTTTACAAATCACGCAGGAGCTTTTATTTTGGTGATACAAACTTTGGATGCTGATGCTTACCAAACATCCTGTATTCAGATTTTTTAGCTAAAAATAGCCACAGAGAAAAAGCATCTATTGCTGTTAGTGATTAGCGTCCCAAAACCACTACTCGGCTACAGCAGATAATGCTGCCTCTGGAAGCCCAGATGATTCTTTTATTATTAACTATTATTATTAAATTTATTACTAACTGCACCCTGAATTAGTTGCTGTGCCCAAACAGCCAATGATGGCCACGCTGCACTTTGATGAGTTAAGAAGCTGTCCCAGTGCTGCTGAGAGGAAACCAAAAAACATTTTCGAATTCATTCACCTGCTTTTGAGTGATGAGGTCAAGCCACTTAAGTTCTACTAAAATTCACTGTAAGTGATAAATCTGAAAACTAATCCAAAAAAATCATGTGACTCCCTGTGCCTTAATCTAATTTTTCAGCAGCTTGTGTATGTACACCTTCTCTTTCTGGCTTCAAAGTACTTCTCAGAAAAGTAAAGGCAATCATTCCCTGCTCCACACCTGAACAAAGAGACACCTCTGACTTTAGGGACTTGCAATCTGCTTATCGACAATTCACGGATGTTTCATTAGTCTGACAACAGTGAACAACTCACACCCCAGTTTCCCTCAGTTGGTGAATAAATCACTTTACTCCAGTTGGGCTTTTCTGTACTAGAGGTGTTGCTGCTCCTCTCACTTCTCACTGCTCAGTAATGTGGCCAAGAAACGTCACTGAGCAGAAGCGCTGAGATGACAGCAACTACCTTAATGCTCTTGTTCTTTTTTTTCCTTCTTCTTGCTCAAGAAGAGAACAGGATTGACTTTGGTTTGGTTTTTTTTATGATATATAAGGGTTGACTTTGGAGGTTTTTTTTTAATATGTAAGTATCTCTATCTACAAAATGAAGAACTCTGACCATCTGCTCAAACAGTTGATTTCTATTTATTCCCAGTAAAAAAAAAAAAACACAACCAAAACCCCACAAAACATTCAGTGCTGTCTCAATGTCCTATTCTGTTCTTTCAGTGCTCTTGATATGCACACCCAAAATAACATGCACGGCATTGTTATTGGCTGCAGGTAAACAGCTGTAAATGGAAGTCTAATCGAACACTGCTCAGATTTCTACAGATTCATTTTTGCCTTCCAGATGAAACCCATATCTCAAGGCTCTTGCTCTAAAAGTTCAAATCCTTTGAAGATGCACTTACAACAACCAAAAAAACCCCAAACCCACAACCAAAATCCCACAACCCAAACCTCATCAACCTAATTAAGGACTCCTAACTGACATTCCTTTAAGAGTTTCTGCTACTGTTGAGCCCAGTTTTCTCAGGCAACAGTAGAAAAAAACCCTGGATGCAGTCTCAGCAAACTGGCTGTTCCAGAAGCCTGTTACCCCATGAGAAATGAAAAGAAATGGCAAATGAAAATGAGTGCATTTTTGAGTATTTCTCAGCAGACCCAAAGAGTCAGCGCTTCAGCTTTTTTTTGCTTTCTCATTTTCTAGTTCTGTTTCCTTTAACAAACAGGCTCATCATGGTCCTCCTTTTGAAAACTCTGCACGTAGCCTCAACCCAGTTTACAGCGAGTGAGACATTAATCTGTCTACCACAATTAAAACAAAACAAAAAAAGAGATGGTATTGCAGGACGTTCCGTTGAAATCCGCGAAAGATACTGTGTCTGGGTGCTGTACTGCTTCCATCACATTCCTGTCTTAGTGCCTACTACGTGACATGCTTTGGCAGAAGCAAGTCAACCTCTGGCTTTTCTCAGCTAGCACAGAACACATCATCATTCTCCATAGACTCCTCAGCTTTGCATAACTAACAAACGCCCCTTCTCCTATCACTTGCATAATGTCTTTCACCTCACAAAGAACAGAGGTGGAAAATGTTGCATCTGTCAAGGGATGAAGACTCTGATGAGAATTACCAAAAGAAATAATAATAATAAAAAGAAAGTACAAGAAATTGGTAACACAGATCCCACTGTTGTCCTTCTGCCTGAAGAAATTGGCAAACTGAAGTAGAACATTTTAACAGTGGCTAGTGGATGGTCCTGACTTGTTAATGATGCAAAGAGCAACTCACACATTAACTTTCTGAGACGTGCAGAAAAACATAAAATGCATATGCATCCTAAAGGAATGATTTTTCAAGAGACATTTGCTTACTGAGGCTAACAGATTATGGTAATAAACTATCATATATTTATTCCCTCAATCTTAACAAAAAATCCCTACAACCCAAACCCACTTTTCTAAAATGCCGAAGTGAAGCATATGGTAAACATTTTCAAGCCACATTAAAGAAACAAAGATATGCATATGAGTATTTATATGCAGATACAGCAGCATGGAGGTCTATAACAGTAGGAAAGGCTTACTGAGGGAAGCCATATCTTTTACTACAATAGAGAGCTGGAAAAAACACACACAGGCTCTTCTTCAGGTTTAAAATATGTGAAAGCCTTTGCAGTTCTGACTAGAGTTGGAAAACTTCTACTAGCAAATAATTTACTTGTTGAGAAATGTCTTTTTAGGGCAGACAAAACTCTTTGCCAGACCTGAAGTATTCACCGTAAATTACAGCCAATAAGAGAAAGGGCTGGACACTCAAAATGATTTATCCTACTTCTTCTAAAATGGAAACAGTGACTGAGCTCATAAACAACAGCCCCAACACAGACAGATGGACACACGTACATGGTTCATGTCCCACTCATAAACTAGCAGGCAATCCTCCTCAGCCTAAAGCAGGGCAGCTGGGAAGTTTGGGCTCAAATGTCCTTCTCACATTTGATACATCTGTGTTTTCCATATTCTGGTGAGCATCCTCACTGTCTTTTGACTGTTCTGAGGTACAGCTTTCTTGCTGGCACTGGTGACCTGTGTTATATTTTAACTAAACTAGATCAGTGAAGGGCACTGGGTCAAAGTCAGATTTTGTGTGACCCTATCCAACAGTGGGAAAAGGATTCCTTGCACTTCCATGTCATAGCTTTTGAAAAGATAATTTGGCCTTAAAATTAATTTAAATATATATATATATTTAGACTTCAAGTCTTTAACTCCCTTATGTTCTGTTTTGATGTGATGTTCTAATAGATGTGCGACCAAACACCCATATGCAGCAGTATATCTTCTTACACTCAGCAATAAAGATTTCTTCTTAAAAACATCCCATTTTCAAGCCAATATATGATTTTGAGCTTTTTCATATGACTGGAATCAAAAGAGAGCCAAGGTGAACAAAGAAACAGCGTGAACAAAATAGATGCTTAGATGACATGATTTTCTAAATGAGACTAAGTGATTTACTATTTGTGGTTCTTGAAAAGGAAAAAAAAATCACAACAACATAACAAATCTTGATTTCTGGTGTATTTTTAATCTCGAGAGATAAGTGCTGCTCAACTGTAACCAAAATAAAAGCACACGGCTTGCTCAGTAGTGAAATACAACTGCCTTGAGGATGGGAAGCAGCAAATACCAATGGGGACAATAAGAAACCTCAGAGGACAACAGAGATAGGGAAACTGTAAATGCTGTATGTGGTAGTTCATCCACAATGAAGAAGTGAAGATGACTCTGTTAAGCCCAACACTAACCTGAAACTGTCAGTTTAGAGGCAGCAGCAAACTTCTGTCCTCTTGAACTGCTAACTCTTCTTCATTGGGAAGAATACTCAGGAACACAGATGCAAAGCTGCTTCATGGTATTCCCTGGAAAAACAGCAGAAGAAACTGCCAGGAATTATTTCCTACGGCTCACATAGCAAAACTACGAGCATCTTTCCTGACAGTGAGAGTGCCAGAACCCCTAAGGACAGGGCTTATGACCTGAAAGGTGTTTCTAAAACAGACACTAGCTACAGCTGAACCCACATCTTCCCACTATCCCAACCCTCAGCTGGACTTATTTAACTTAACGGTTTCCAGGGGTCAGATCAAATCCACCTCTCTGTGGTGTAAGAATTAGCATTACTGGGGAGAGGATCTCATCATGCTGCCATGAGGTGGTATGAGAGGGAAAAAGGGGACAGGTGACACAGGGCACCAGAGAACCCCACCCAAACCAGTTGCACACCCAGTGACTTGCATGTCTGTCTCCTCTCCTGTGTGCGGAGTGTCCCTTTGAATATCTGAGTTTGTGAAGCGCATTCTTTCCCTTCAGGTTAAACACTTCCGTGACAACAGGAGCACAGGAGAGTATCAGAGTGGGCTGTTTCCCTGTGGCAGTTTTGCCCTGGAGTTTTCTTGTCATCCAGACAGGTCCTTATCAGAAGGAAGAGACCCGACTCAGCAGCTGTGGAGCAGCATCTTGCTCTCAACACCTCCAGCATGCATCAAACAGGGAAATCAGCTTGCAAAATAAGAAAAAATATTTCCTGACCCAGATTCAGGCATTTTATAAATTTTGAACCTCTTTCCAGCTGTAGAGAAAAAACCCACCGCTGAAGCAAGTAACAGTGATAGCTATCAGAAACATCTTCCCCCTCCTTCACTTTGTGTGGCACAACTGTTAAGGAAATTTATAAGGGATTTCACAACAGAAACAAACACGTTTCAGTTCTGGAAGCCCCTCTACTTGATTTGTCTCAGTGTTTCTGCCAAGCAAGGCAGTGCTGACTGCAAAGCCATGCTGCAGTGCAAAGCGTTATACAACAAGCCATTTGCCGAGTGCTCTGAGAAGGAGACACCTACAGCAGAGAAGTGGCATCTGACCAACTTAAACGTCCTACAAGCACCCACTGGTGCCTCCAAGCTTACTGAAAGATTCCCACGGTTGTGCAGCGCCTGTTGTCACCCTGTGTAGCTGTGAGCTCGCCCTGCAGCATGAAGTGGTGCAGTATCATCCACTCTGGCTGTCCAGAGCACTAAATGAGGTAAGACTGAGAAGACTTTGAAAGACAAATTTAAGAGTTTCATTAAAAAAAAATAAAAATTCCATGTTAAATAATCCCCATTTAAACCTGGATAGCAGTGTTCTACAGATAGCAAAAATACATATTACCCAAGACTGTGTTATACTTTATTTTGAGGCTAGGGAATGTGTTTAATTCTATTGTATTTGAAAATTTCCTAATGTCTTCTACAGGCAGATAACCACTTTTCCAAAGTAGGCAACATGGTACATCACTGTCCTTGTTCACTACCCGCAAGAAGAGAGTCTTTGTACATGGCTACAACACAAATGCTAATTGAGACTTGAGAGTAACATTACTAGAGGGGGAAATTATATGGAAGTGCTTCAGAGTTTGGTGGAGGGGTTTTTTGTTTTCTTAAAAAAATTAATCAAATCTTGTATATTTATTCCCTTTAGGCTGAAATGATTACTTTTGAAATTCTGATGTCAGTTCTGAAGGCAGCTTCTCCCTCATTACACGTCTCAGGTGAGCAGGTGTGGCATTATCCACAGTGCAGTCACTGCCTGTGCAACACATTTCATGGCAACTCCGACACTGGCGTTTCTGCTGTGATGCTGTGCTCTCCACGCAGAAATGATGCAAAGGCGATAAAAGGGCAATATATCAATCTTAACTCTAAATTGCCTTTGCTAATTTAAAGATTTAGATGGCAGGGTAGTAGCAATGTTACCCTGGCATCTGCTGTGCTGATTTTCGTCCTGTTGCTGAAGTAAAACATACCCTATTAGCTAAACCAACAAGAGTAACAAAGCTCTGCATTCTGCGTCTACATCCTCCATCCTTCCCTTTTGTCCCGTTCCAGCTGCCCCCCACGACTGCTCTGTCGAGCACCCCCCCTTCCAGCCGCCATCCTCACTCAGAGCACAGGCCAGGCTCTGGCGCTGCCATTTTGGGGACGTCCCTGCCCCTCCGCCCCCTGGGAGCAGCCCGGAGGGCTCCGCTCTAGGGACGTGTGGGGTGTCCCAGGGGCTACCTCTCCCCCACGGCCCTGGGTGGTCGAGGCCTGCCCAGCCCACTCTTGGTCCTGCGTGGGCCGCGCAGCCCACGGCCGGCCGAGGGGAGCCGGCGCCTTCTCCCGGCTCCTGCGGGGCGGCCTCGGCCCACCCGCCGGTTCCGAAGTGGGGACCGGCCCGGCTCCCCAGCCGCGAGGATCGCTGTCGTGAGCCAGCGCGATGGGAGCTCCCGTCGCTTCTCCCCACGGCAGGGTCACGGTTTGTGATAAAT
Source organism: Heliornis fulica (assembly GCA_013399135.1). Classification (NCBI taxonomy): domain Eukaryota; kingdom Metazoa; phylum Chordata; class Aves; order Gruiformes; family Heliornithidae; genus Heliornis; species Heliornis fulica. Next base: position 216,580 of record VXBZ01004939.1, on the reverse strand, counting down.
TCAGTGCAAAACCCCAAACCAACAACACAAACAAACCCGCTCAACAACCAACCAGCCACAACAAAAACCCACCAGAAACAAAACCCCAAAATGCAGCAGGGGTTGGGAATGACCCAGCTGAAATAGTATAATTAGATATGGAAAGGGGAGGCCTGTTTCAAAAGAAAATTCCTGGGATGCTTGTTTTTAAAGTGGTAGCAGCAACCTCAAAAAATTAGCAAAGCAACTTCCAGGAAACAAAGGGGTGACACAAGGTCTGACCTCAGGACTTACCCTAGCACGTCTCTGTTACCCTGCAAATATCTTGTACCCTGGAGAGCAAAATCATCTTCAGCACAACAAAAATCAAGGTAAATTGCTCCGGACATTTCTGAGAGCCATTTGTCACAGAGCACAATCCCCGCTGAGGTAAAAAGGGCATATGTAAAACGGGACGGGAAGAAGCTTTCAGCTGACTAAGGCAGGCAACATTTTTTGCTGTAATATGATTTTTGAGAGGCTAGTAACTTAACCAAGTTCCAGTGCTGCTTAAAGCAGGTTGTTTTAAACGGCGCTGAGCAGATGAACGGGATTAGGAGTCTTGTTTATATGACAGGGCTATATGCTGTTTTCAACTGAGCCTGGGGATCTGCTGTGCTAAACACTACAGAACTAAACCTAGAATAAATTATAAATCTGAATAAACAAGACAGGCAAGAAAAAAAAAAATACTTCTTATAATCCTTTGTCTTCAGAGAAAGAGACTGTGACAGAGCCTGTCTTGCATCTAAATAAAAAAGCTTCCAGGAGACTGAATAGTTTTGTTCACATAGGGTGAGCCAAAATTAGAGACAAATTAAGAAATGACAAAGTGCTGAACATCTCTATTACCCAAGCAATTTCTTCAGCAGGCCAAATTATTTCTAGCCTCTGGGAGGGACTTGGTCTACTCTGCAGTATCTATACTTTGCATGGGGAAGCCACAGTTAAAAGTTGCCTCAGTGGGGGATTTAATTAATGTTTCTGCAGATTAGGGACTTTTTTAGATTAGGGACTTTTTTGAAGTTAAAATACCTGCTTTTGTATCAGTTATTTGCTTTCAAATCCTCAGATCACACATGTTAACTGTAGAGCTTTTTGAATCGAAGAACGTACGTGAGACATAAGTAGAGACAAAAAAATTGTTGTTATTTGGCTGAATAAATACAGAGAAAGACTGAGCTTTCTTCATGATGTTCATTCTCCTGAAGCCATCACTTGCAAGTCAACTGTATCTGACACAAACTGTGTAAATTCATAAAGGACATGCGAACGAAAGGATTGCTGCAGAACAGTTTACAGCCTGGACATGAAGATACCACATGTAGTATTTATTGGCCCCAAGAGACAGCAATGAAAGACAAAAACCAATGGATAAGTATGTTGCAAATACAGACAACAAAAAAAAAGAAGAGGCAAATAAAATCTCTGGATTCCAGCAGTTCCAGTGTATGGTTTACGCTTGGTTTTTACTGCACCCTCTTCTTGTTTGCTTGAGAGCTTATCTTAGATGAAAAACACTAATGTTGTTTACGGTCTGACTGATACTCACAAAAGCAAGGACAGGCAGAGAAGGACACAAGAACTCCCATTTCTGTACATTCTCTGATGTCTTACAAATGGGGTGACATTGCTGAATGGAGCATTACACTTACAGCTGAACACGTGATCATCCACAGTTACCCCAGTTAGATCTTTTTTGCCTAGAGTAAGATCAGATTTTGCATATATAGGTAAAATTTATCATCAGTTATACACAAGCAATCAAGTCTTAGCAGGTTACTTGCAGTGACTAATGGTAGGTGTTCAATACCCTTAACCCTCTTTGGCCTGTATTTAGGCTGACATATAAAGCAGGCTTTTTCTCTTCTTTTAAGAGACGAGTGACATTTAGAATCAGGCATCTCAGAAAGCTTTTGTACTAAGGATTTCAATATTTACTTTCCATAAAATATCCTCTTTAAATTTTTCTGTTTCTTTGCACTTTTCTGCAGGAAAACCAATTTGCTAATATCAAGCATTAAGGAAAATTTGCACAAGGGCAGGAAGACCAAATTTCTGTTTTGCTCCCACAGGACGCTCCCCTCCTCAAATTCTGACCTCCTTTCTTTGAAGACCCACAAGCTATTAAATTCAATATACTTGTTCCAAGTGGAACAAACCAGAATTTATCACTTGCCACTTCCCAACACTACCCAACTGTGTGAGTAAGCAGAGAGCGATATACACACAGTCATCTCAAAATTTATACAAAAGTTTAGCTTCAGCTATTGCATATTTCTCTTCAATGGATTTACCCATGTATAAAGGTAAATGGGTCACAAAGCACTGAAAGAACCAGAGGTCTGAGTTGCCACAAATTTCACAACAGTACTTCTTTCCTTCTCTCAAATTCTTCCTATCTTCTCTGGTACACTGAATGTGTCTGAGCACTCGTTCTCCATCATCAAACACTGAATTGCAAAATCATGCTGCAATGTGACTTTACTGTTTGCAGTCCCTTTGATAGGTTTGTTATAGGACACACTGTGAAAGCACCAAGATACTTAACCAAGAGTGAAAAAAGGGTTTGAGAAGACTTCTGCAGTCTGGTTAATTGGATCATTCATCACCGAAATCTGTCTTTAGAGCATAGTTACTATTTGCTTCACAGCTGATCATTGGTTATTTTATGGGGATGAATACATTTATTAAAAATATTATTGGCCTATAATTTTACAGATTTCTGAATGCAACCAATTTTGTAACTGTTAAGTTGCTATTAAAAAAACTCTTTCCGTAAATCAACAAGCTTAAAAAAATGTTTTGGTCTAGCTTCTGCATTTTAACATTTCTGGCATTGGGGGTTTGTTTTGGTTTGTTTTGGTTTTTAGTCCACATTTTTGCAACCCCTATCTTTGATGGAGAAGGAAAAGCAGGACTCTGCTTTTCAGCAGAGTCATCAGACTCATCTAAAACACATTTCCAAAGATGTAATAGCTCATCCCTTTAAAGAATAACCCAACTGGTCAAGACATTCCTACAGCAAAGCAAAGACTTAGTACGCCAACTTCATGGTGCATCTAGCCCCATAAGTTCGAGGAGCGAGGGACCAGAGGTCATTGCTGAACCTTAACCTCTCTCACAATGGCATGCAGAACTGCCTGGACAATTTCCTCTGGGTTTTATTTAGCAGGCATGTGGCCAGCATGGGAAGCAGCCTTTCCCACAGATGTTTAGTATAAAAGAAGCTATTTATCAGTGTGAATTATACAGTCAGGCTGTGATCAGAATAGATCAGGTCTCTGTGTAACACAGCAGTTCCCATGTTCTCTGAAACAATGGGTTACAACAGCTAAATTAAAATTAATTTGTGCCTGAAGCCTGTTTTCTCGCATTATTCTCTTTTAGAGGGCACTGATTTACACCCATTTCTCACAAGGATTGATGTTGCCTGGGAGAACGGGAAGGGTCACAGGGCAAATGGTGGCACTGTCCAAGGTGACCAGATGAATGGACCTCGGGCAAACACCAGGACAGGCCAGGTCCTGTCTCTGCTAACCATTCCAGCAGTTCCCTTTGATACAAGCATTTTTCTTTACCAAAAGCCTTCTAACATGGTGGTCTTCTTGCATTCCTTAAAAAAACCCGAACCGTAACAGATATTAAGTCAGCCGAAGTTCCATTCCCAAGACAACTGGATTCTGTCTTCTCACATATTTGCCGTCTGATGGCAGACATACCACCGCACTTGTACCACGTGCAAAAAAATACCTCAGAGATAAATCACGAGGTTTTTCTGGGACCACAAGGACTGTGGATATCGATCCATGGTAGATCAATTTCTTGGGTGGGACAATTTCTCCATCAGGCCTGCGAATGTCTCTGAATGTATGACTGACTTTAATATAATAAGGCAGATTGATAAAGTCTAGTTTTTAATGTATAACTTTGCAGCATGTTGCAAAATATTTGGATTCAGCCTGCACTCTCTTCAATGATTTATATTTACCTCAGACAGACAGTTCCCTTCTGTTGCCATACCTGTGTGAGGGCAGTGGTCTTCAACAACCCCACAAGGACATATTAGTATCTTTGTAGACTTGAACCATTTCCTTGAGTATTTTTTACTTCTGTCCTTTACTCTAAAACCACATGGGTCCTCTATAACCTCAAAGAGCAAGAAAGTTTCTCCTGTAATGTTTGCCTTGCAACCATGAAAATACAATCAAATAGACTGACTTACTGAACTGATGAGACCGAAAACATTGTAAAACATCCTTTCCAGCACTTCCAAATAATAATAAAAAGTATAACCGTTCTGGGGCAGGCAGGCGGGGGCTGACATGAATTTAAGTAGCACACTTCATTTCTGGAACTGTAAATGAGCCAGCCTAAACCTGCTAAACCTGGGCACTTTAAGATCCCAGGTTTAAGATCAAGGCCTTGCAGAGGGGTTGGAAAAATTGATGCCTTTATCCTCATTTTCTTAAATTCTGGAGCTTTCCAAGAGCCTCCAGGCTTTGATTTGAATCAGAAAAAGTAGAAAACCCTGGATGAGAGCTACAGGAGGCTCAATTTCCTCCCACAGTTAAACCATCTCCATCCTTTTTATTCCCCAGTTCATGGCTGTGTTCCCTCGCTGAGGTTGGATGGTCCCAGGACTGACAGAGGGATTGTGAGACACTGGAGAGCCACTGGCTTGTCCCACCCTTGCTCTGCTACTGCATCAGCCCTCAGAACTGCTGGATGGTTGGTGAACTCAACTCTGAACCTCTGAGCCCATGGAGATAGAGCATCAGAAATTCTGCCAAGAAACCCTACTGAGTTTCAAATTAGCATAGTAGAAGAGAGATGCATCAAAGGCTTACACGTTTAACCACATTTGGGCAAAATTTCATGGCCAAAGCAATTTTTCCACAGAGACACACGCGTCTCTCATGTCCAGAAGTCAAGTTGCTGCTACAAAGCATGACAATCTTGTCCTGTCCCAGTAGAACACTTGTAAGAATTCAGGGACATGGAAAAACACATCATGCCACAATTATCTTGAGAACAGATTAATCTTTTTTTCTCCTTTTTTTTTGTTTTTGACAGAAATGTGAAAAAATAACACTTCAGTAACTGTAAAATAAAACTGCAAGTATTCACCCTCAGGCAGAGGCATAAGAAATTTCAGAGCACTGAAAAATAATTTCCCCCAGCAGAAGCAGGATTTTACATGGGAAATTGTTGGCCAAATATAGGTATTGGCAGCATTGACAGCTATGCTTATAAGAAATAAAGTGCCTATGCAAATCATCCAGTTCTTGAAAATGCTGTACCTCAGTCATATAGCCAAAAGGGAAGTTTATTACTTTGAGAGATGCTAGCCATATTTTGTGTAATCTATTTTCAGGAAAGGCTTATAAAAAGACCAAGAAAAAAGGAACTCATTTGGCACAGTGTTACTAAAAGACACTTGGTAATACCTCCAGCTGCCATGTACCACTCTTTTCTACTCCCCCAGTTTCAAGTGGAGTTACATCTTTCCCGGTCAGTGTGAGGCCCCTTTGGGTCAGGACTGTTACCACATGTTGTCTGTCTCCTCCGTTTCAGCACAGTTCTGCGAGCACACCTCTAAAGCAGCCACACGAGCTTCCATTGTGCTTGAGTCTCTCCTCAGCGTGTGCGTACTGATGTCACTGACACATCACTTCACAAGGGACCATGGAGAATGAGGGCTAGACAGTGTTTTGAGCCTCTTTGAATACAAGTCCCTGCCATGCTCACGTCCTTCATGCATGGAGGGGGGGTCAGTGTTTCACTCAGAGAGAACAAAGTGAACATCTTGATGCAATTCCTTTGGTATTTTAAAGGAGGCCTACAGGAATTATGGAGAGGAACATTCAGGGAGTGTGGTGTTAGGACAAAGGGGTAATGGCTTTAAATTAAATGGGGCAGATTTAGGTTACATATTTGGAAGAAATTCTTCCCTGTGAAGGTGGCGAGGCCCTGACAAAGGCTGCCCAGAGAAGCTGTAGCTGCCCCCTCCCTGGCAGTGTTCGAGGCCAAGTTGGATGGGACTTTGGGCAGCCTGGTCTGGTGGAGGGTGTCCCTTCCCATGGGATTGGAACTAGATGGGCTTTGAGGTCTTTTCCAACCAAAACTGATCTGTGATTCTAGGATTCAAGAAGTGAGATAATATTATGATTTCTATTTTTGCTCTCTTGTAATAGAGTTTTTCTCACAGAAAAACACTGTGAATTTCTAGTTGCCTTTATTAAATATCAGATCATACACAGAAGGTTGCTTTCAAGACACAAATCTATATGAAAACAGATGTTGCTGTACTCCGCTTTAACTCACTTGTTACTTGGGAATTGTGATGGCTGATGCTATAGGTTGGGTGTGCACAGGATTGCAACCTCTATTTCGACCAAGCCTGGTTACCAAAAATTTTCTGTTCAGTTTTCTCAGACCAAAAAGTAAGAGCCCCAAGTAATACTTTGCACTGCAAGATGTAATGTTCCCATTTTTTTGGCAGCTTTCATACAGGTCTTTATTTCTCCCTTTTGTAGTAATGAGGAATTACTAAAAAACATGTTTCTTGGACTGAGCTAGCTTAAAATTCACTTCTGCTGTCTTGCTTCTAGCAGGCACCCTGTCCATAATCTCCATGGTCTGGACTCTTCTCTGCTTGTGCGTACTGGAACAGTGTAACTCTGCCTTTTGACATTCACTGACATATTTATTGTACATGCCCACATCTCTATCCTGCTTAAAAGAGCCATCAGAGAAAAAAAAGTTAAATAATAGGGAGGAAAAAAGTCAATAAAAAGGGAGAGAGTAAAAAGAAAAAGAGGAATCAGCTCATTTTTGACAGATATAAAAATGTAGCAAACCTAAATGTCTCCTCAGATTCTGAAAGCCATTAATAATTTGACAAAGATATAGCTGTGTATTGCAAGGGTAGAATAGGATGCATTTTAATATTTTTAAACTAACTCATGTTTCACTTTTAGCTTTCTTACAATAGACAGATGAGTACTCCAGCATCAAATACATTTTCCCCAATATGTTTTTGTATTTTACACACAATTTGAAACATCTGGTAAATTACTTGTTTTCCTGAAGAACAGCAGAGAGCATTCTTGGATGATCTGCTGCTGTTTGTAAAATGTTCCTCTCTGTGGAACACTTCCCTTCTTCCATTTCCTCTCCATTTTTGCTATTTGCTTATTCTGAAAACAACAACACTAATCTGAAAGCACCATAACAGATTAGAGTATTGATTGTGCTGTAAGAAAGAAACAACAATGTTGGAGAGACATGGGTTTGATGGATGGGCCACCTCATGGATAAGGAATTGGCTGGATGCTCACATTCAGAACAGTTGTGGCCAACAGCTTGGTGTCCAGGAGGAAATCAGTGACAAGTGGCATTCCTCAGGGGTCGGTACTGGGACTGGTGCTGTTTAACATCTTTGTCAGTGACATGGACAGTGCAATCGACTACACCCTCTGCAAGTTTGTCAGTGACACCAAGCTGTGTGGTGTGGTTGACACACTGGAGAGAAGGGACCTTGACAGGCATGAGAGGTGGGTCTCTGAGAACCTCATGAAGTTCAACAAGGTCAAATGCAAGGTCCTGCCCACAGGGCATGGAAATTCAAAGCATAGGCTGGGCGGAGAATGGATTGAGAGCAGCCCTGAGAAGCTCAACATGGCCAAGAAAGACAACTGTGTTCTGGGCAGCATCAAAAGAAGTGTGACCAGCAGGTCAAGGGAGGTGATTCTGTCCCTCTACTCTGCCCTGGTGAGACTCCACCTGGAGTACTGCATATTTATTTTGCACATGAGACCCTTAGCTGGCTCAGGAACTAGATGCAAAATGCAGAAACAAAAACCTTTTTCTGTAATGCACATGGCCACTACTTCAAAAGCAAAGCACTTTTTTCACATTATAATCTTTTTAGGAAGTCTGGGGTGGGGAAGAGCTTATAAATAGATATAGACCCTTAGGCAACTTATCTTTTAAAAACAAAAACTCGGAACATTAATTACCATGAAATTCACCCAGGCTGAGTAATGACCACAACTATTCTCACATTATATCATAAAACATAAACAGATGTTCAGAAGTAGAACTGGACATCAGAAGTGATGATATTGTGGAAAGTTAATGGGGAAAGGTTCAAGGAACCTCGCTCTCTACAGACAACAAAAATTAAAGAAAAATGCAATCACAGATCTGCACTGTGTTTCCTCTGAAAAAAATGAAAAGCCATCTGTGGAAACTAGGCAAATTTTCTGACTGGCAACTATTAACTTCAAAACAGAATGAAAACAGCACTTCAGACAATAGGCAATTGCTATGAATTTTATTTTATAAATGAAGTTATTCTCTCACTGACGTCTGTAATAGGCCTACCTTCTAAGTGGAAATTTGAAAGCCTAGCTGTGTTTCAATTACCCTGAATCTTTTCAGATGTTTTGCAAAAGCAAAATAAGTAGCCTAACAACTCCAGGACATGGGCAAAGAGTGGTAAGGGAGTGAGGACAACCACAAGGACATCGGACCTCTGAAGTCCACCTTGCCCCATCCCCTCATTACACCAGTTGGCAAGCAGAGGTCAGTGAGAAATGAAGGTCAGTGATGAGCAAAAACATACAGAAAGAACCATAAACCAAAAACTTGAAGCTGTATGAGAAATGTGTGAATGCCATATTCTGCATAGTCTCGTCAATAACTGGAAATTACACCATCTCTTGACTCCTGTGCCTCAGAGACTGCTCACACACTTTAGGGGAAAAGGAGATTACAAATTAATCAACAGCCTTATTTTTTTTTGTTAATTTGACCATTACTGAGTTTCTTTGTTATGACAGTTTTCCTTATCAGTGTTCTTATTTCAGCAAATTACTCGCTTTCTGTTAGAAATAATACCTAGCAATGTGTAATAATCTAAAACTTAGAGAAACTACTAGTGATTCAAATGAATGAATCTTATGTCATCGTTGGATGACATGACAGATAGACAACTAAACTGCTGGAAATCTTCATGAAAAAAACCCACAAACCCAAACATACAAACTCAGAAGGACTTTGTTGAGGGGAGTAGATAAATTTAAATCTACAGATTCTTCAAATGTCACAGTAATCCCCCAAACTGTAAACCTTAATTACTCTGAAGCAAGATCAGAATTTATCCCCTTACTGAACACTGCCGAGCCAATACAAACACAATCTTCACTTAGTTCAAATATGATCAAAACCTGTTTTCTCTGATGTTGAGGGCACCTGACATGAAGCTGACCAGTCACAATTCCTTGAAACTGCTGGCAGAAATAATACATCTACCAGCCCATTATCTCATTTATTTTACTTGGCTGTGAAGGGTAGGATTGAAAGGACTTGCTTTCCAAAGTGTAACTGTGTGAGAACATCTCTATCTTCACATCTGAAAGCATGCAATTGCAAGAGACGAGTGAATTTTCTGTAGTGGCAGTAATATGAAAGCCTAGATGTCTGTTTAGGAAGGACTGAAGTCCCTAGGTGGCAGCTGTGTTCACTGACTAAAGTATATTTGGTCATTGGAAACCTACTGTGGTGATTTGTAAGCAGAAAAACCTCAGCTCAATATGTTCTTTCCATTTCAGTGCATAGAAGTTAAAACTTTAATTGCATGATAATACACTGAATAGATAATAACACATGAGGAGTCGTTGGTCACTTTAAAGAATACAGAAAAGAAAGTGGAAATTGCTGTCTGATACACAGGGTAAAACAAAACTTTCTGAGACAATCGGTCAGAAATCTGGAGGAGCACATGGAAGAGGATGCTCAGAAACCGTCAATAAAATCATCAGCAGGGGAAGCTTATGGCGTTTCACAATATACAGGACTTGCAGAGGGGATGGCAGACCTTGGGTTGTGATAGCAGAACCTTGTTTGCCTCCTGAGAGATGTCCAAGTCAGAGAAAGGATTTAGGCAAGGAATAAGAAGTTACAAGGACCCTTTGCTACATGTGCATACAAGTCAGACACTCTGCCCCGGGAGGAAGAGGACAGTGAAGTAAGTGGTTGATTAGCCAAAATTAGAACCAGTGACATGGTTAATGGTGTCTTAGGATGTGTTTGATATTGACAAGATTTATTTCTATTCATGTATTTTAGCCTACCAAGCAAAATTTTAATAAATAAAAGTTGTGGCCCTGAACTTTTCCTCTGTTTTTATGCAGATTTGAAAAATCAGTTTGTTGTACTGCATGGATAGAAACTTATTTGAAATTGAATGCACTAGAAAATTGTGTGAGACCAAGTGATGAAGAAAATAACTAGAATTTCATATGGGCACTGATAAAGGGAGAATAAATAACTAAACTTCCTGCATGCCCTTCACAAACCTCTGGAACCGGAAATACTGGTACCTGTTAGGGTAAAAAAACACCATGCAGACTGCAAGTCGACAGATTTTATGAGAAACATTAAAGTCACTTTCTTGTTTTCACATCTGGCTTGGGCTATATTGTAGATTTCATGCTGTTTAGCTAAATCTAAAAATATGGAGACAGAATTTCTTAAAATAAAGCAAATACACTGTTAGTGAAGTCTAGGACAAAACCTGATGTATTGCTAATATTACCTCAGAGGCTGCTTATTTGTGTCTATGTATCCTCTGGTTTTACTTTTTTTTTTACTTAGCTAAAAAAGAAAGAATAAAATTGTAAAGTTTTTACAGATAAAGCCATTAGGTATTGTGTTAAGACTATTTAGCAAGCTAATGTGACACAAGTTACAAGTTATGTCAAATTATACAACCTGAAAAGAATCTTTTTCATTTCCCTTTCCTAGGTCCTACTTATTTTGCAGACTCCTATGTCATTTAAAGTTTTCTTTTCACAATTATTAATTTGTTACCAATTTACAGTATTTACTGGAAAAAGAAACCAAGGCTGGAGAATCAAAGCCTGTCTAACCATACATATGGGGCAGTCCACACTGCTTGCACACAGTCCTTCCATTGATGTGTCTATTTTTAGACCACTCTGAACTAGAGAGAGAGAGAGCAGGGGTTAATCACTGAAGCCTCCATAGTATGAGGATTTGGGACAAGATTTTTAAAATTTGGCTTTCATATGTTGATGCAACATAATTCTTTCTGCAGTTGTTTTCAAAAGGATCCATTTTGCCAAACTTTTACCTCTTTGAAGGCAGTAGAATCAGGGAAGGGAGACTAAAGATGTTATGGCCTAATTCTGCCCTCAAACTTCATACAATGTCATACTTCTCTCTCCCCCTTGCTTCTGAGAGCATACCTTTAATATCAGCAAGATATGGGAATGGGGTCCAATGTCATGGAGAACTTTAGCCCTTCTCCATGAAAGGAAACAAGGATTTGTGTGTCTGGACTTGAGGTGACTACCTGTCACTGCAGTCTGAGCAGTGATCGCAGGACGAGGAAAGGTAAGTGAGGGGAGACAGAAGTCCTGATAGTTTGAATTACTATACGTGCTCAGCCACCTCCATCTCCATGCAACATGCCCACTTTTCTCCACTGAGCATACTGGGAACCAGAGGTTTCCACGACGCACCTAAATACATTGCCAAGAAGGTATTCACAGCATCTTCTCAGCAGTCAGGACCTTCCAGGGGATGTTTGGTAAGTCCATGTTTTATAGAAAGCACTAGATTTTCCTTGTGTGCAGACTTGGGCCCTGGAGTCTTTATCACCGATTTGGGCACACATACATGTCTATCAGAGTAATTACACCCCTATATAAAGTGTGAGCTATCAAGTCTGATTTGCTCTTACAGCAACGGGCTTTGAGCTCGACTAAGCTGTACACAGCCTGGAGCAGCTATAATGGGTGCTTGGACCCGACAAACGTTTTACCTTCATTTTCACCAAATTTAAATTGGTGATTGCACTGTGCTAAGGTGTGAGTGTCCCAGATGTGGGCTGAGGCATCAGCTGTGTGCTGCACCGTCACAGGAGGGGACTTCCCCTGTCCCAAAGACCTGTCCTTGCTGTTTGGTCTAGGGGCAATGAATATGCTGGCACTGCTCAGCCTGAAGTTGATGAACTGGAGCGTTTATGTTATGATGGTCATGTGAGTTGTCAGTGTGCTCAGCATGCCGCTCAGAGCCATAGTGGGTATGTCACTAATGCAATATACAAGTTGGCAGAGGGAACCTGAGACATGGTGATATCATGTAACAAGTTCAAATGAACTTACTGTACATGATGCATAGCAGATGACTGGGGTCATAAAGATGTATCTGCAAGAGATCTGAGATGTGATGACCACTAGCCATCTGGATAGCACAAATTGCAGGCTGAAAAAGCAAAATATATTCACTATCAACAAGGCTTTTCTCCCCACTGAAGGTTCTGCTATTAGGAAACTAAAATAACATTAATAAAACCTGCCAGAAAACCTGCACATTAAAACCTAGGCTGTCCTATAATCCTGAAGGTATAGACTGCTTCCCTAAAACCATCTTCTATTGCATACTACCCAAGGAGCCATTTAATTAGATCCTCCCTTCAGTGCTTGTGCAAGGGAAGGGAGCCTCCCCTGGAGGTGGTTTTGTGAATTCTGTGGTTTAACTCTTTGCTCACAGCAGGCCTCATATCCCACCGCAGCATCTGTGGAAGTTTCTGTCCAACAGATTTTTCTTTTATCAGTCTTAACTTTTCCTTCAGAAATTTTTTTTTAAACTTTACCCATGTCCATCCATCTGCCCTCTCCCCCACCCCAAAACAAAACAAAAAAACCCAACCAAACAAGGACAAAAGAAAGAAGTAAGTATTTCTGCTCTCAGAGATTCTAACAGGAGCTGTTTGCTGAGGAAATTGAGGGGCAGGTACCTGGTAGTTACCTACATCTCTGAATTAAACCTTTCATCTGAAAAGAAAGATGACTGCTGGGTTTCATTAATTTGTGTTATTATGCCAATGTCTTTTCTGTTTAGGACCTGAGTCATTAGATGCCATCTGTTCATTCCCCCATTTCTGACATACAATTTACCCCTTGCCTGGCTCTCCACCCAGAAGTAGCAGATACTTGTGTTAGTGCTGCTTCTCTCTTAATGAATTGATTTCTATAAGTAAAGGCTTTGATGTTGTGTTTACAGCTATATGAGAACACTTTGCAGAAGAAGTATACAGGAACACAACAGAGTCTCACAAGGCTGCAACCAGGTCTCTCCACTGGACTTTTGTGGCCAACAGCCCACCTCCCCAAGAAGACATGGCCTGATGCCTCCTCAGCTGCCCTTGCTGGGCTGCTGCAAGCTACCAAACACATCACCTGAGACCAACAGCCCTCAGACAGTTCTGCACAAGGTCTGAATTGTGCCCATTGCTTTCTCTGGGAATGGTTAGGTAGGAGATCAAGCACATCTGTCTGTGGCTGCAAAAGGGGAGGAGGGCATCAACCCTGGCATGGTATCCTTGGTTTGGTGGATAAACCACGGCATTTGGCTGATTCGGAGAGGGGTGAGTATTGCCTGTTTAGGTTCTCTTTGTGTCTTTGTGTTCTGCATGTCTCTGTTTACCTGGATGATGTCATCCTTCATCTCCCTACAGAGTTACAGCAAACCAGGTAGACCACTCTCTTCACTTAGGGGAAGCCAAAGAGACACACTGAGAGCAGAGATAAATTACCCCACAACAGACATGAAGAAGATGCTCTTAGCTGGAGAAGAGGTGACCTGACCTGATCCACAGGTTACTGTGTCCTGGTCCTCACCGAGATCAAAAGGACATTAAAGCACAGGGGTCTCCTTCGGCAGAGAAGGGAAGGACACAAAGGTAAGAGGTGGCTGCAGTGGCATCTCTGAGACACCAGCCCCACACCAGGTGACTGACCTTCCCCGTGCTGGGGTTAATAGGGTCTGTGTCTGGCCAAGCACACAAAAACTATGGGTGTCCTCTCTGAGCACCCTGCCAATGCCGTCTCTGAGTCTGTGTCACCTGCTGGGCACAGAAGATGGTCAGGAGATAGAGTGGTAGATCCTGTCCAAATATTTATTGCAGGTAGTGGAGGAGGAGGGTTACCGAGCACAGAGCTATGTAATGAATAAGTATCTATCTCCTTTCAAGAATGGGAGTATATGAATGCTATGAGGTGGTACCAGTTGAGATGGAAACAAAAAAAAAGAAACAACAAAACTTAATTCTTGTAGGGGGGGCTACAGGAACTAACAGTAACTCATTGATTTTGAAGTGAAACTCATCGTTAATTTTGCCTCAAAAACTGATGCCACATTTTCTCACCCTATAAATTAACTTGCTCTCTCTCCTTTTATTTCAGCATACTCTCTGCCAAAAAGTGCATGTTTCATGGATGAGGGGGGAAAAAAGAGGAGAAAAAAAAGAGAAAAGAAATCAAGCTTTTCAATGCAGAAAAAGAATGGAGGAGAAAAAGAAGACCATATGGCACAGATACTACAGCTGCTTATTGTACAATGTACAGAGACAGGATTTTATGCTCTGCTGTTGTGCTTGAATAACACAGGGGCATTTATTAATGTAGAGCTCATCCCATTTGAAAGATCTACTCAGCCCTTGGTGAATAAAAAATAATATTCTCCAACTTTAAACTAAAAAAAAACCACAATAAAAATAAAATGTTTGCTTATTTGTGCAACTACTGAGGTGGAAAAATAGATTAATATAAATAATAAGGGATAAATTATTCTTACTCTACTCCAGCCATTACAAATGGGCTACTTGGTATTTCTTTTGCCACCTGCTAACAGCTTTTCAGAATTCCTTTCTAATATTTGCAACACATACACCATTGCACAATAGTTACATTTCAAACAAAAAGGAAAGCTTCCTGCTCTCAAAAATAGTTGTTTCAGATAAAACCACTTAAAATAATACTCTACCTCTCAGTCTCAAACTCAACAACAGCATCATTTCACCACTTACAACACACATAAAAGAACACACAAGCTGTAAAGATAAGTACCCAAAAGGCAGGAAATTTAGTAATTAAAGACTGCATGACTGTACATCTTAACCTCCATCACTTAGAGCAAACATTGGTCTATAATTAGCTGCATTGTTGTAGCAGTATAGTACAAAGCATTTTACAGGGGGAGGAAGAGAAAGCCACTATACCAAATTCAACCAGCTGCAGATGATTCAAGAGCTGCAGCCAACATGCCCCACTCGGTCCTTTCTTCTTTGGAGGTGTATTTCCTCCATCTGCCACCTGGGTCACATTAAATTAACCAGCATGGAGCCAGCTGGGAAGGTGGGGTCAACCTCCTGGCCTGTGAGGCCTGACCCTTGCTTGGGTGCACATGCCAGTGTGGAGGAGGAGGGAGCACATGGTAATTCCCCTGGTGCAGTGGAGTTACCCGAGAACAGCTCTTGGGTTTGTGAAACAGAGAAAAAAGGGCCAAACTTACCGCAAAGGAAATGTTGGTGCTGAGAACTGCTTTCCTGGAGACAACCCTTCTCACCCGTGTCTCTCTTGTCAGATCTGCACACAAGCATACTGTCCAAGTCAAAGGCCTTATTTGAATCTGCAGTCCTGGGGTAGTCCATCATTAAATACTAGCAAACTATTAAAGCTAATAATCGGGCCCAAGGCCGAGCCCTTCTGCCACTGCTTCTTCTCCTCCTTCAGCAGGATAAGGAGACTGTGAAGCTGCTGGATCTTCTTCCTCATGCCAAGGGCTTCTCACTGGCAGGTGACGTGAAGCACCTTCTCAGCAAAGCTGCTCTGCGTCTCTGGTATCGAGGAAGCCACAGTCACTGGGTCTCTCACAGCTCTCTTGTAGCAGGGCCTGCCTCTTGTCTCTGTTGGCCTGTGGTGGAGGCAAGTGGTATATAGCTCATAGCTCTGCATTTTCCTGCTTTTTCCCTGCGGCTGTGCCATCCTTGTTCTGCATACAATTTGTACGGATTGGGGAATCTGGAATATTTTAAATTCTACTTGATAAGTGTTTCCAGTCATAACTGTGACTTTAACAGTTCTGGGCTGAAACCTCCCTGCTGTGACTTTGCTAAGAGAAATGGACTGATCTTATTCAGCTTATAAAGGGAATCACATTGACCTCACATGTCTTTACTGTTACCTATAGGGCTGGACTCCTTAATTAAGACACTGAGGTTTGCGTTTATCGTTACTATGTAGTACTAGCAAATGTATTTCATTCCCCAGTGTCTCTTCATGTGCCAATATGCTGTAAGAGCTAAGTGTTGTGGAAAAATCACTTCATCAGGAAGGAATCAAGTGCCGTTGCGAAATTTTCCTTAGAGTAATCCCATAATCTGGCAGTTCTTTGAAGAAGTCGTGCATCTGTAATGTGCAGACATCTTATTGCTAGGGAACAAAGCTCACTTATAATGAATATTTGATGTTAAATTTAAGCTTAAGCTTAATCAAGACTGCTGTAACTGTTGCTTCTGCATGATGCTACCTTCACATTTGCATTTCAAAGGATTGTAATATTAAATAATTTAAAAATAGCATTTATTGTTTCCAAAAATAATGCTGTCATTCTCATATTTTCAAGTGCTGCCACTGTGCTTTGTTTTCTGAGCTTTTCCATCACTGACCCTGCTGAGAAGCATATGGGGTGGGTTTTATTATCTTCAGTCAGCTGAAGTGGTGAGTGAGGTGCAGTTTTGACTCGCACGGGTATTGGAGGCTTGTTTGTATAAAGTTATGCCCATTAAGATGGTTTTCATGGAGATGTCAGCAAACCTAGTGTGCTACCCAGGTGCTGAAATACTTTGAAATCTCCCCCAGGATTGTAATAGCCCGAATATTTTAAGGCAGTGGATAACTAAGTGTCACAGGGACACGTAAAAGAAGATGTGTGTGACACCCAACCTCTTTTGCAGCCGCACCACACTGTGGTTTGAAATGAGAGAGAAAAGCAGGAGTGTTGGCCTTGTGGTCTCCTGCACCAGCAAGGAGATGTAATAGGGAGAAGAGAGTTATTGCCTCCCTTTGCATTCGATGCAACATGAAGACTGAAGGGGTGAGGGAGACTGATTTCCTAAAGCATACAAGAGAGAAAGCTATTTAATGATTTTCTATATGTAACTGTCGGCCAACATGGCTTTAACCAGTGAAGTTATTCTGTGCCTGTGAAAGTGCATCCCTAATTTAGACCAGTGAATGAAATTTCCTTGTTGGTATAGCTTAGATCAGTTCTCAGAATAGCATAAAGGGCTTAGGCTAGTATAAATGCATCTTCATTAGGATTTTTTGCTGTTGCAGCTATAACAAATTGGGTTGTGTTTTTCTTTTCCATGTTCTTCAATGACATTACTATGCCAGCAATGCTTTTAAGAGCAAGCCTTACTTAGGCAGGTCTTGCGTGAGTCTGTCAAACAGCCCTTAGCAAAAGCAAACAAACTCTCACTAGTCAGACGTGTAGGCAGACCCGGAGCAAGAAGAGAACTGGCTGGCTACAGTATACATCAGGCCCCACTGAAGTATAACATGAAGTTGATTTAGGCCACTTGACATTTAGGATGTCAGATACTGAGGTAGATGGAAAAACCCATGGCCATGTGAATTGTGGTGAAAAGTAGCTAAGCAGCATGCCTGGAAGTTAAAATTTCTCCTCTAGAGTTGCAAAAATGTACGTGCCAAACACTTACCTTTTAGTAGTTCAGGGCTTGAGTAGCAAATGATTTCCTTTCTTTGAAGCACTTTCCTGGCATCCAACTAAAATCAAATGCAAATTTTAGGACCCATTTTCCTGGCACTGAAAAAAATCTGCCAACTTTTTGTTTTCCATTATCTAGCTCCCAGAGCTGCTCCACAACAGTTCAGGTCTTCGTGGGTGCAGAGGTGGGGCTGTCTGGATAACACCAGATCAGACCTCATTCTTCAACCCAGTTCTGTTAAAGGAACCTCTGTTGTCACTGACATTAAAAAGTGATTCTCCCCAAGAAGTGACAGCTAAAGCCACCTGGACAGTTACTTTCTGAAATTGCATTTTCTGTCCTCTAATGGAGTGTTCCTCTTCAGGTGAGGTCACTAAACCAAGTCTCTGCCGGGAACAGTAAACAAGATTTCATTCCCTCATGATTTAACAAGGCCCTTTGCAGTGCTGGTGCTGAGAAGCTGTTTGAGCGACTGGGACCTGCTGTCTCTGTTCATGGAAGTTATGCCCTGTTCACCCTTACGGGCAGCTCTCTTTGCTCCACATCAGGTAGTCTGTGAACCATCATCAGATAAACCATTTTCAATGGGAATCTCTCTCCTAGTATCTTTAGGGAATCCTTGTGTGTAATCCTTGGCTTTATTTTTCTGTTCTTTGAGCAAATAATTTGCATGCTACCAGTGAGAACATGAGTCTTGAGAAAAAACAGTGATGTGTAGAATCAACGATGCCAAACACACAAGTTATTTTGGTAGCTCTGAGCTCTGTAGCTCTGGCTACAGGCTGTGTACGGTCATGATTAGCCCTATGGTGGAGTGGGTTTGCATCGGTCCAGGTCTCCACAGTGACCCTAGAGCCCCAGGTGAATGCCAGTACCTGCAGCTGGGAAAGGGGAACCTGGCTAGAGAGGCTGCTTTGCAAAATCTCAGAGCACTGCTGGCACCAAGGTAATGCCACTAGCTTACTTTAAACTAGCTGCTGTTGCCAACACCTTCCCTGTCTCCTTCAAGGCCTTCAAGCCCTTCTCAATACTAGAAATTTCCATACTGCTGTAAGCAACCCAGAGACTGTTTCAAGCACTCACGTACCTGTCAAATTCCCAATAGACAGAATATTCTGTCAGTATTGTCCATGAATTTTCATCCAGAAACTCTTTAAGAAACCATCTCCTAGGAGGAAAGCCCAGCTGCAAAGTCTCCCTCCTGCCTTCCCAGCATCAGGGGTGTCTTCAGCTCCTCCTCTGCACTGCACCCCAAAGGCAGAACCTCTCTCATCCCTTCCTTGCAGTTAAAGCTATGTTGTAGTGCTGGGAACATCTGGGGCACAGACTTAAATAATAACAATCTACTGAGTTTTAAAGTCAGACTAGCAAGAATCTAATTTAAAACCCGGAATAAAGTTGTAAGTATATGACTTAGCCCCACCAAAGCCAGTGTCCTTATGTGTGTAATATCCATTACTTCAGACTGAGCTTTGGAAACAGGCTTATACAAATTTTTGTCCCTATGCAAATGGAAGCATTAGCTCTTAATTGCCAGGGTTTTGCTAGCTTATATCAGATTCAAAATTATTTTATGCAGCATTTTTACATTTATATTCTCTAATGCATCTGACCTTCTCATCTGCCAGGCAGCTGTTTAGTGTCCCCTTGGATCGACTCCAGCTGGAGCTGAATTCAGTTGTCACTCTGAGGGCTCTGCTTTCTGACATCAACTATTATTTCTTTAAAAGTGCAAATAGATAGAACCATAAATTAAAATAATCAAGAGGAAACATGTGCAGAGGTATTGGTTTTTTTTTTTAATCTCTTTTTTTTTCTAATTCATCAAAGGCGGCTGAGTCCCTCTAGTGCTTCTGTGTTGTGCTCTGCACTTGTTCCAGCAGGAGGATAATGAGAAAGGGAAAACATCAGTCTTCATTATTTTAGCATATCCCCAGATGGGTGTATTGGTTCACTGGGAGAGAAGGAGGAGATGGACATTATAGTGCATTTAATTACTTCTAAATCTGCCCAGACCTAACTGTGAAATCATATGTTTTAAAACTTTCCACAAATAAAAATTCCACAGAAGTCTCTTCCCTTCCCTTCCCTTCCCTTCCCTTCCCTTCCCTTCCCTTCCCTTCCCTTCCCTCTATGAAAGATTTCTAATCCAAGCTTGGCCTCTGGAGTTCATTCACCATATAATTAAGATTCAGATTCAATAAACTAAAGGAAGCTCTTCCTTTTGCCTCCCAGGTTTAACCAGTGCTGACTTAAATCATGATGGGCTGAGCGTGTGTGGCAGTGCCCTGTTGAATCAGAGCTGTGCCCACACGACAGCTTTCTTTTATTAAAGTAGAAACAGACTAGGCCAATTTTATACTGGTTCTTTATAGTTTTTCTGCTTAAGTTAATTATTCAAAGCTCCTGGTAGGCAAAAGTGGATCATATGTGTGAGAAGCGCAGTGAGTGCAGACGTTAGTGGGAGATGTTGTCAATATCTATGCAGCTTTGAAGCCATTTCTAATATAAACAATGCCCTGGTGATGTCAGCTTTAGCCACTGCCCCTCTACCAGACACTGCAGACTGACCAACTTTTCTGTGCTTAGCTATGCCCTCAGTTCACGTATTGGAGCATCCTACTTTCCTGATATGGCAGCGTCCATTATTCCTGCCAGTATGGCTGTCAGAAAACTGAAGTAAGCAGAAGAAGAAAAAATAGAAGTGAATTGTTTTAAAGCTTCATAATTGTTTTAAAGCTTCGTAAGTTTTGATGGAATTTCTTTTAAATTAGAAAAATAAAACAATTAGAAAAGATTCCCCATTAACATGTGTTGCTGACAGAGAAATTTTTAATCTAAATAGCTGAATTTCAGTTGTTCTCTTATCCCTAATTTTATCTCTGGTTGTGTATGTAAAAAACTTAGGAAGTGGCAATATATTCTGAGATTGTCTGGGAGGAAAGAGGCACGTTGTTGTAGCTATACTGAAAAATACATTGGTGCACAATTAAAATGGCTGCTGCTTTCAGCTTGCCTGATTATAATCTTTACCATATGACTTCCCTCTTGCCTTAGCTCCAATTGTTCCCACTATCTTGGAACAAACAGCTGCTTTTTTTGCTAGTAAGAAAATATATTATAGTTGAGTGTAACTAATATTGGAGAAAATATTAATTTCAAAGGGAATATCTAGGAAAAGTCTTGAGCTGGTAGAAACTTAAGTCTGTTTTGTAGCGTTCTTTCACAGAAGGACAGTATGTTAAGGATGGCAGATTTTGCACTGGTTTAACTTAGACTTGGGATGCTTAAATTTACATGTTGTCCAGGCACCTGGGATCTCATTAGCTGATGGTGACAGGCCACAATATCACCAAGGACCATCCTTTTATCACTTTGAAACTGCCAAGTGCATGTAGCCAGCTTATGGCCAAAGGCGCTGGATGACACTGTGCTTCTATTGCCCAGCATGAAAAGTCTTTTGCACAAGACCTTGTTACACTGTTGGGTACCATAAAATAGATCTGTGAGTCCAGGCAATGCTACTGTGATCTCCAGAGGTTGCCAGGCTGCCCCAGGCTTGTGGTGCACAAGCTTTGATTGGAACACCATGCCTGTAGCACAGCTTGTTGTGAACCTGGTAACTGTGTTTTGACTTCCCCTCTGTTGATAAAGGTTGTTTTGTGTTCTGAGGGGGAATGTCAAGCATGAATGCATGCTTGTGGCTGCTGTCTTACTTGGACAGCATCAAGGTTTGGCACTGGCATGGAAGAGCTACTGAGTGGGCACTGCCAGGAGACGTGGTGGCAGTACACCGGTCTGTTCTTTTCCCGCCTCCACATGTCATAGCAGCACATGCTGTTTATGCAAAATGGGGCAAAATGCAAATATTTATGCAAAATAGGGAGTATCGCTGAATGCTTTTTATACTCCCGTCATCATCTAGATATGTCCTCAGGATTCACCTCTGGTTTTGGGTGAGGGGTTTAGGGGGGTGAGCCATCAGTATGTTCTATTTGGGTGACCTTTGCTAGGGACATTTCACCTAATTATACCCTCTTTGCCTTGAGGACTAAGCAGCCGTGATGGTATCACACAGGATTTGATCTCTGCTCCAAATGGTAGTGGGTAGGCATGTTCCTAATTGCATGGGGTGAGAAGCTTTCCTGGGCGTATGAGGCCCAGAGTAACATCGGGGTGTTGGAGCAAAGATGTACGAGCAGTTTTGCAGCCAGCTGATGAGCACAAGCCAGACATTGCTGTGGGGGTATTTGCTGAGGAGTCTAGGCTGTTCTTCTGAACTGCCTGAATTTCTTTAGGAGCATTTTCTTCTCCATTCCCTAACTTAGCTAGTGGGCTAGGATATTTTGTGTGCAATTTCAGCCCCCATGTCACCTATTTTTCCTAAAACATCCAACAAATCACATTGCTTTGCATTTTCTTCCCCTCTTAAGATGTGGTGGTGACCCAAGGGCTGTGTTGTTTTTCTGCACAAGGTGTGCCAGGCTTCTGCTGAAACACAGTGCTTGGAGACATTGGCGTGAATGAAAGCTGCTGTGATGCTACAGATGAATGGATCCATCTGCCACATTACAGGCTATATGGGAGCTGCACTTCAGAAGGTGAAATGCCAGCTTTGCAAGTATCTGGCAGATCAGAGCGTTGTTCGCGTACATACATACCTGCAGGGCATTTATTCTCTAACTCAATAACCTGATGTTAAAATTACAGCTTCACATATACTCAGCATACTGATAGCTCTGAAATGCAGGTATCAACTGCTAAAGTATAGAGCAGCTCTAGAAAATTTTAGGCTTTTTCCATACCAGATATATAGAATTATTTCTTTAACTCTGAAAGCTCACGTGGAACCAACTTCTAAAACAGCAAACGACCTTTCTCTGCTCTGAAACTCCATGTTATTACAACCAGTGACAAACCACTTATTTGGGCAACACCAACACCTCTTGCTTGTACAACAGCAATTAGACTGAAGAGAGGGGAGTGCAGCAGCCTAAAAACCTTATCACATACGGTTTGTTGCTTCTTTTCTTTTTCCTATTTATCTTTAATAAAATTTCAAGCAGTAAATATTATTTATTATTTTAATATTGCCACAGAAAACCAGCTACTGCAGTTTTTCTAGTAGCCCCATTTGCAGTGCTTAACCAGTATAGATGCCCCAGTTTTACATCTAACCATCCTGGAAGGCAGCTCTCCAGCGTAATTATTTTCCTCTTCAAACTCCCAGATTTTTTTCTAACTTAGTGAAGTTTGAAGTCTGTATCCCTCAGACTGGACTTCTGTCCTAGCACCAAGCTCTTTAAGGCCCCTGAAAGGCTGGAAAGGGTTTTTCCTTAGTCTTACAATGCCTGAAATGGCCAAGAACTAATCACTATATCTCTTTCATTTGCCTCACTCTGCCAACAGAGAGACCTTTTAGCCTTACCAAGAACTGGAAGATCACTCAGCCTTGAAAGCAATGAAACCAAGGCTGACTGCGGAAGATACAGTTGATTTGTTTAGACACCACCTCTCCCACATCTCTGAAAATACATGAATATACAGATTTCATCTCCCAAGCCCGCACCACTCAGATAAATCTATTTATCTTGCAACACCAAAACGATAATAAAAAAGAGGCTATAGTATCTGCTTTCTCTGAACCAGGGAGGAAGCTGGATAAATTTGGCTCCAGACTGGAGTGAGGTTGTCCTCAGCTGAAATTCTAGGCACTGGAAACCTCCCACCCCACCTGTCAACCTGAACAGCTCAGACAACAGCTGGGTGAAAACAACACTTCATCCAGGGTCTGAAGCCCCTCTGGACATCAGTGGAAGCTGCAGCCCTGTCCCAGTGCCTGGGCTGGAGGAAAGTGATAGCGCTTACACTCACCCTAACACAAGCTTCTGCGCCACTTGTGCCCCCGAGAGCTGCCTTACGAATTGGTAATGAAGTCCTGCAATTCCTGCTAACAAACATGCACACAAAAAGCACTTAACTAACGAACTTTGTAATAAAAGCTGTAAATCGCCAGACTCTTAGTGTGGGGGGCTGTGCTTAATAGTGATCTTGATGGCTTCACAGCTAAACTGTGCTCCTTTGGTTTTGCCTGATTCTCCTTGCAGGGTCACCCAAAGCAGCAGACTTTCTGGTATCTAAAGGGTGCTTTTGGAAGGAGCAGTTCTTTGATCGCATTGATTAATTCTTTATTTGGAGCACAGTCTTTATCACTCAGCCCCATTCAACATAGGGCGTAACTTCATGAGCCACATTACCATATAACAGATGCAACTGTGGAGTGTTCATGATCTAGTGAAAAGTATGTAGTCAGTAAACTAAGGCTTGGAAATGCAGTCTTGGTCAACTGTGCTGCAAATATGGGTAATGTGCTGACCTCCTGCTGCTATGTTTATACTCTAAAGTAATGAATGCTGTCACAGAAAATAGGCTGCCATTGTATCATAATTTTTTATTAGTTCATCGCTCATTTTATTATGCAGCTGCTTGCAAGGGTGTAAGGAAAAAAAATTGTTGATATTCCCATTTCTTGTTGCAAAATACTGAATGTGTTTGATTTTCCTCACAATCTGACTCCTCCTGTAGCTCTAGTTAATCACGGGGCCACCTCATCTATTCCAGGTAATATAGGTTGAAGCATTTTGGAAATGTGGAACAACTCAGTGCCTTTTGCCAAAAAAGGGGGAATTTGCTGCATTTGATAGGATTCAAATCCCCTTCAGCATGAAAGGTGGTGCCTGTGAAACCCCATTCTTCTCTCCCAGGAGCCTCCTTAAGCTCTACTGCAAGAGCAAGAGCATGTCAGCATCCTAGGCCCGCTTTAATGGATAGTGGTTGCTCTGGGAGAACTTTCCCCCTCAAGGATTTCTTAACCTTGCCTTGAATTTTTCTGCTAGGTTGATGAGAGCAAATTTGGGAAATCATTATCATCCATAAGCCAAGTGTGCTCGCCAGTCCTGTAGATAGGGTAGGGCCTTGCAGTTTCAGGACTGTGGCTCCTCAGGCCCTTAAACAACATTTCAGACAACACTAATCAACAGTAAGTCTATGAGGAAAAAGAGCAACAGCAGAAAATGAAAATAAAACTGTGCATTTTTCTCTTGAAAATGTATACACTCACTTTAGCCTGCTGTAGTAAAACATACATGTATATATTCAATAAAGCATTATTTGTTGTATTTATAAATGCTTTTAAGCATTTATAAAACCAGAAAGCGATTGGCTCCGCCCCTAAACAGTGCTAGCAGTAAAAAGCTCCTCAGTATTTGTGCATGTCAAAGACCAAGTAATGCTCAATGAAGTGTGACGTGATGAGAATTTCTCTATGTGCTTTAGAGGGGCCAGGATTTTAACCGTGGAATAAAGTGGGAACTATTTCTGCAAGACAGAGTCCAAACACTGGCAAAGGAAGTTTTAATAGATTTTTACATGACACAAAGCCAAAAGTATTCACAAGTGACTGATGTCTCAAATTCCATGGCAAAAATCCTACTGAGTTCAACAGAACATTTTTCCCTCAACTGCAGTGGTCATGAGATCAGAAATGAGGGAGCAACAGTTTCTCGATGCTCAGTATGTATTTTAATATTATAAAACATGTTACCAACAGCCTCAGAACAGCTCATTCATACAGTACTTCTAATTAGAAAAGCATGATCAGAAGGCCCTCCAGAAATTTGTGAGGGAAACTTCTAGTTTCAAAGCTAGTTAACAGCTTTGAATTTTGACTGCTCCTTTTCCAGTAGGGAAAGGTTAAGTGGAGCAGGTAAAACTGCTACTTCAGTACGTATTTTATTGGCTATAAACACCACAGACAGCAACCCTCCTTCCCTCTGTAAGCAGTTATGAAAACCAGTGGCATCAGTCGAGTTGCACACCGTTTTTTCAAAGAGATGAAACTGCAGTGCTGAGCACCCTGTTAGTGGTTAAGTAATGAAATACAAAATTACCTCCTTTAACATGGTATATAACATTATGGGCAGAGTTTTCCAACCCCCTTCACTAACGCAGTCAATTTGTAGCCTAAGCTACCAGTCATTTTGAAAAATGGTTTAGCTTTTTTCATAACTTTGCCTTAGGTTCCAGGGTCTTTCTGCTTGACAGACTGGTGTGACTCCAGTGAAATAAAGACGCTCCATTTCCAAAATTTATAGGGTTCATTTATTACCTCTAGTAACATATTATACTGTATAAATACTCTATCCTTGTTATATGTCCTTTTAAAAAAGTGATAACTTAGAAGATCACATTAGACAAGAAGTATAAAAATAAATACGCTCATTATATGCATTTATTACAAATTATAACCCTTCCCAGAAGGGAAAGAAATATAAAATACTTATAAAGTATATAAAATCTATAGCAATATATTTTAATATATACATATGGAAAGCCATATTCTCTCATTGTCTATGGACTGGCACAAACTTTTAATTATGTGAATGCTGGCGTATTGCTGTGGATGGACCTGCTATCCTTCAGCTTTGTCTTCCCGCCTTACCAGTGATTAGAGCATGACAAACCCATCAGAGGCCACGTAGGAGAGGTTCCCATTCATAGTAGGATTATTTTTTTTTTTAACCCAAAACGCAAATAATTTCCTTTGTGTGGGATAAGGTAAAAGATTTGAACATGAAAGCGTGACTCAGATGCTCATGAATACCATCGGTCTGTTTAAGAGGATGGTAGGACCAAGCTCAAATCAGAAAAGCCAGTGGGAAGTATGCAGAAGGCACAAAGAGCAACTATGTAGAGATGCTACCTGCTCCATGAAGATTTCCACATGTATGTCACCACAATGGCATCAGAGTGGATGAGAGAAACAGACAGGCACATTGGGATGACATAAAAGTACTTAAAAAAAAAAATTACATTCTGTGGAGTTGTGGGGTTCTTGTTATTTCTTACTCTTTACAGGTAGAGAATATGGCTTTATTTTTATATAAAACTATTCTCTGAAACAATAGCAGCCGTGAATGAAATAGTTAAAGCTCCTTTTCCAATCCTTTTTTTGCTTTTTTAACCCTTCTTGAGGTAGGTAAGCCCTGACCAATTACTTTAAGCTATCTTTTCCACCACCCTTTCCCACCCCTTCCTACACATGGGGACTTGCTCAGTACCACTATATAAATCCAGAAGAAGGGAGAAATAACCAAACCCCAAAATGTTTGCTTTGACCACTGCTCCTGATTAATTTCTAATAGACTTAAAGGGCAGTTACAATGCCCTCAGGCCTTATCTGCTGAAGATGAGTGAGTGACACGGGTCTGCTATCCTTTCAAATTTGCAGTTGTCAGGGTATTTTTAGGATGCAACACCAACTAAAGCTATTTGCACTGTCCCACCTCAATGGATCCTCACCATAGATTTTGTATGCAGAAACATATGTGCTGCCTCTAGTCCCTTTTTCTCAGTGCACTGTTCTGAAGGAAAAAAATAAAATAATAATAATTAAAAAAATTTAGCTTTCCCAACTTATACTATTTAACTGCAGTCCGTAATGTTGCAGAAGTCTATTAGGTGTTTTGGTTTCTTGGAAGACTCACAGCTTTTTTGTGGCAGCACGCTGCCATCATAAGAAATACATTTCAACAACCTCTTCTTGAAACCTTTCCCACAAGTCTTAGAGCAGGGTGACCAGTCCCCCAGCTGCCACTGTGGGCAGGGCACGTCGGCACAGGGACGGATGTCGCTGGGCTTCAGCTCCCGGGCACAGTCAGTGGCCAGCCGCCCCTGGGGATCCCGGCACTCCACTGCCCGCCGCTGCCAGCCAGAGCCACATGACTTGGAGCACTCTCCCCACTCCTCAATGACCCACTCAGAGGAGATTATCTCCCTGATAGCGTTGAAAGACTCTTTCTTTCTACTGGGGACCTTCTCTGACCCAGGCTGCGCAGGCTTCTTCACAAAATAGGTGAACTTGATCTTGGGCTGCGGCAGGTCCCCCACTGTGAGGACCTGGATCGTCAGTGGCTCCTTCAGAGGGCTGAAACTGCGGATCCTCTCCAGGGCAGCAGAGGAGCCACTGTACCTCAGCACATTTCCCTTGTAGGTGATGTCCTGCTCCAGCGTTGACAGGGTATAATCACCATTAAGGACGTAGGTACCATCTGCAGCTTTGATAGCGAGGAAGCTGCCATCATGTCTCGCACCCCTATGGTTTCTTTGCTTCACCTCAATGTTTGTCGCCCCAGCTGGAATGGTGACAACGTCATGGTAGCCGGGTCTGCCAAAGAGATTAAAGAAAGACT
The DNA here is from genome assembly GCA_013399135.1 of Heliornis fulica. Classification (NCBI taxonomy): domain Eukaryota; kingdom Metazoa; phylum Chordata; class Aves; order Gruiformes; family Heliornithidae; genus Heliornis; species Heliornis fulica. Next base: position 188,701 of record VXBZ01004939.1, on the reverse strand, counting down.
GAATCCTCTGTTCTTCCCTGCAAAAGGGAAGAAGTCACCCAGCAGAAGACTGAAATTCATTTGAAGCTGAACTGCTGACCTAATCAAATCAATGAATTAAGGGATTTGCGAAGTCACATCCCACATTACTGCTATAGCAGAGATGTGCCCATGTGTAAGGGCCTTTCTTTTGCTGGGATCTCACTGCAAGTTATCTTCAGACAGATGACGCTGACAGATCAAATCACAGTTCCAATGATAAACTAGGGCAACATCTCACTGTCCTGGAAACTCAAAGCTTACATCCCCTGCACATTCACCAAAACAAAATAACCACAGCAGCCATATACTCACTTTGCTCTGACAAGTGTGCCAGACACTTTCTTGCAGGTGGATCCATTGCCACCGCAGATACCGCATTTGTCAAACTTCTTATTAGATCCTATCATCCGGTCGCAGCCAGCCTTTACGCACTGTCCCTGGACACAGACCGAGGTAGAATCGGGGCTACACGGAGTACCATCCACAACCTTTGCAGGAAACAAGCAGGTGTCTGATTAGAACACGCACATTGCTTTGAAACTGTGTAATAACGACATATATGAAATGTAAAATGCCAACAGGTGGAAGACCTGCAGCACCTGTACTTTCGGGGCTTTATAAACTAAAAGCCAAAGCAGCCCACAGACAGAAGTATGCGCTGTTTCATCTCACTTGCAAAGACGGTGCCACGGTGACAGGAGGAAACAGCCACCTTCTATTTTTATTAACAGCCTATGCCCCAAACACCCGCCCCCCTCAAAGAACCCAAACCAACCAGTGGAACTTTTTTACTGATTTCATATAAAGAAAGAACATTGTTTTCTAATGTCATTGGAGAGTAGTCATGTCCTTGAAAAACAGGACCAGAATTGCTTTTAATGATGTTCAAGGTATCCTCTATTTCTGGGAGTACTGCTCTACAAAAAACATTTGTGTCACTGCCCTGGTAGTTATGGGCTCTCAGTATCTTAGCACGGCGAGTTCAAGTAGCTATGCAAGATGAACATTTCTCTTTTTGTTTATTTTAAGTTGTCAGCATATTAGTAACCATTATGAGAAAGCACCAATGTTTTGGCAAAGAACCCCCCCAAGTTTTCCAAACATGTCTCAATGTAATCAAATTGGTGGAAAGAGAGGAAAGGAACCTAGGGTGGAGTGGGTAGAAGAGGTGTTACGTGTGAAATAACTAGAAGGGTTATGCCAGAATATTTAAAGCATGCTTGCACTGATCAAACTGTGGGAAGAGGAGAAGGAAAATCCAGCTTCACTATAAGATGTAATTTCAGATTTCTGCACTCCCTGACTCAGCCTCACATTAGGAGTTAGATGAAATACAAATCCTATTCATGGCTACATGGAAGAGGTGCAGTTTTGAAATACCTTTGGCTGTAGAACAAAGAAGTATCCTGTTCCTTTTGCTCGGCAGACCAGCTTGCATCTGTCCTTTGGAGAGACACCAGCAAACTTGGGTGTCCACTCCACGGCAGGTCCGCTTCCAAAGGGAGACTTGGAAAACTCATTGTGCTTTTCACACTGTTCCTCCCTAAAGGTTTTGCCTGCAGGCAGAGAGGAAAGGCAGGTGGACATTAGTTCATCTTTTGTACATGCTCTTTCTTCCTCCACAAGATACCCTTCCTCTGCCTTAAAAATGGGGAGAAGATTACCATCATTGTCTGGACAGTCCTCGATGTTACATGATCTGTACTGCACCCGCTTCCCTTCACAGTATTTTCCCCCATTCCTTGGGACAGGGTTGTCACACTCCCTGAAGGAGTACTGCACTCCACCACCACAGGTCCGGGAGCACTCTCCCCAAGCTCCCCAGGACCCCCAGCTCCCATGCACTGGTGTCTGGAACAAGAAAAAAAAAAAAGCAGCAGAAAAATGTTGTTAATACAGTAAAAGCAAAACAAACCCGGCACACAAAACCCAGAGTCATGCTCGCTTTTACCTAAGCCACTTATAAGCCAAAGCTCTAAGTTTTATTAGCTATCTACCTCCATTTATCCCAGCCCTTCTAACTGATTACTCCCACTGAAGCATTATCCATGCAACTCTGCAACCCAAGGTGTATTCCAATTTCTTTTTTAATACTTACGTCATAATGCTTCTTCTCAGTTTTATTCACACACTTGCCATTCATGCACCACTTCCCTTCCCCACAACTGGTGCCATCTGCCCAAGGGAAGTGTTTGGTTTGGCACACGAGCACTCCTCCAGAAGTACCAGTACACCAAAGTGTCGTACACATACTGGCTGCATCGGGGCAGTGTTTGGACTCATCTCCGAAGGTAAATTGGCACTGTCTGTTGGCATCATACAATGTGCCAGGCAAGTCAGATGGAAGCTGGATTGGTCTGTGGGGCTTGTCCAGCAGACACTCACCTGAAAAGTAAAGAATAATCAAAAAAAAAGCAGATGATGCTCAGTGAGTTTGGTTTCAACAGTGAAAAATGTATTTCCATCTGTGGGACTGCATTTGTTTGGTAAAATAAGTCTTTGAGCCAAATTGTGCCACCTCTTGTAAAACTAAGGGTATTCTAAATTTAATGGAAGCATGTAAAAGGTTAACACTATTGTAGCAAAAAACCCCACTCCATTATAGAGAGAAAGAAGAAAAAAACCCCGACCAGCACAGCCATAAAGCAAAAGAGCCACATGAATGGAAAGCTTAATAATCTTACCATGACCGTTATCCAAAAATGTTGTAATCATGTAGGCACTGCATGGAGACCACGGCTGGCTGCGATCCAGGTTGGAAAGCATAGATGCCATCATGTGGAAATCCCGGCTTATTCCATTAATACCAGCACACTGCTTTGCATCGTCATGAGGCATGTTAAACACGTGGCCTTAAAAAAAAAAAAAAGAAAAGGAAAAAAAGGAAAGTTTGTGAATTTAGGAAGTCTGGCCTATGCATTACCAATCCTATTTTAAATACTCCTCTAGAGCTGCTCCTAGCCTGGTCTTTAAATAATAGCCTGCATACTGCCAAGTTTGAAGCAGATGACGCCGTATCTTTGCTCTCACAGGCTTTTTCCTGCAATCAAATATGCAGCTCTTGCAGACAACCCTGTGCAAACCGGATTTGCTTTTCAAGGATCAACTCTGCTTGCTACAAGGGAAATGACCAAAGCTTTGCCTCCTCCCGCCTGTGTCAGCAAAGGAGCTCATGGGAGGGAGCTCAAGGTGCTCCATGCCTCGTAGGGCACAGGCTTGGCAGGTCTTTGCTTTACAGCATCAAGCTGGCTTCAATCAATCGTGGGAAACCACCTTTCAAAGTTTCAAGTACCTAGTTCGTGGGCTGTTGTAAAGGCAGCCTGTAAACCATCGTCTTCTATGATAGAGCAACTGCGGTTTAGATCACAAACTGTTCCCACATCAGCCATCCCAAGAGTATCACATGTCTTGGCACCGCAGAGGTCCTGTAAAAAAAATCAGTTTCATTATTAATCAGATCAGAGACTTAACCTTGGCAAGAAACATGCAGCTCTGGCAGTTTGCCTTTACTTATGGAAAGAGCATAAATATTCAGCACTTCACTGGGTACGATGGCAAAAATCTGTCTCTGGAACACGCACAAGGGTTACACGTAGAAATAAAATGCATAATTTCCACACTAAATCAGCTAAAAACATACGAGGCAGAAATACGCTGCACGTACTGCGAGTTTCACCTGAGATAGCACAAACAACAAAAGAAGTGACTAAATAAAAAGCAGTTCATTTCATTTTCAGCCTACTTTCCTGAAGCTGTGATGACACCAGACTGCCTCTCAACACTATTTCAGAGCTCTTCTGGTAGAAGAGAAACTCCGAGGGCAGGAAGCAATGGGCATGGGGATGGATTTGACCTCAGTATATAACTCACCTGCCTGGTGAAGAGGATTGCTGTGTCGTAGTGCTCTGCATGCCGGTCACTGGGAGGGTTGTGTTGCTTCTGCCAGCTGCAGAAGTTTCTCAAAGTCAGGGCTGCGTTGGAAGAGATATCGGGTCCCTTCCGCTCCTCGTAAATGACCATGATTTTCACCACCACCAGGCTGATGGAGTTGCGGATGCTGGGGTGCTTGTACAGCTTGGCTGCCACAGAGAGCAGCGTCAGGAGATAGTGCTTCAGCCCGCTGCCGTGGAACTCGGCCATGGTCTGGTCGGCCACCAGCATGGTCTCCACGTAGCGGGGGCTGGACACAAACCTCTTCTTCCTTCTGCTTCTCGTTTCTGCGTTACAAAAAAATAGGAGAGGGCGGGAAAGCGCAGGTGAGCACATGAGAAATGCTGCTCCAACCCGTCACCGTAAGGAACCCAAAATCCCACCGATACGCGAGTTTTGCGCCTTAGCGATATACTCCACGGCTCCCGCCCCCAAACTTTGTCAGGCCCGACTGAATAAGCAGACAGCCGCCGGGCGGCCGGAACGACGGGGTAGTTATACCCGCACCTCTCCCGCCGCCCCTCGGCGTGGGGATGAAGGGGAAACACCGGCCGGGGCCCCGCCGTCAGCCCCGGTCGGGGCGGGGGCGCAGAATGAAGCCGATACCCCCGCTCCTCTCCTCCACCCCTCCCCGTCCCCGCGGAGGGCGGCGCGGCGCTCCCACGGTACCTGCGTGCAAGGCGGGCTCCGGCCCCGACGCCTCCGCCCCCGCCTCGGCTACGGCGCAGCGGGCGGCGGGGGCAGACCGGTGGGTCCCGCGGAGGCGGAGGAGGTGGGCGCCGCGGTTGTGCGCCGTGCCGGGCGCCGGCTGGATGAGGTACTGGCGGCCCCGCAGGGAGAAGGCTCCGCGCATCCCCGCGCAGAGGCTGAGGGCGGCGGCGGAGCTGGGGTCCCGGTTGACGGTGCCGGAGTAGAAGCAGCGGGAGAGGTCATCCTCCGGCGGCGGCGGCCCACCCAAATACTGCAGGGTGAAGTCCGGGGCCAGGAAGCTGCTATCGGGCTCCAGCTCCAGCGTCAGCCGCTCCCCGAAGGCCTCCAGGCGGAAACGCTCCTGGCCGCCAGCAGCGCCCAGGCGCCGCGGCACCACCAGCGCCTGCCGCTCGGCGGGGCGCTCGGCCCTGCACAGCCCCAGCAGCGCCGCCAGCGCCAGCAGCCGCCCCCCGGTCCTCATCGCGGCTGCCGCCGAGCTCGGGGCGGGGAGACTTGCAGCTGCGGCCGCTGGCTTGACGGAGCCCTTTTAATGTCTTTATTGGCTTATATATATAGATGTATATATATATATAGGTGTTGATTGGATTTTTGCTTTGAGGTTTGGGGGTCTCTCAGTTTCTTTCTGTTGGCGGAGGGGCGGGGAGGGCCGGACGGGCGCTGGGTCCCGCGGTCACTGCAGAGGCGTCGTCGGCTTCCCCATGGCCGGGACGCGGCGGAAACGAGCGAGAGCTGGCGAGGGGAGCAGCCGTTCCCCCCCACCCCGCGTCTGTTTCTCCGTCCGTCTGTCCTCTCGCTGCCGAGTC